>KQ995246.1:146517-284998 GCA_001598015.1 Dorcoceras hygrometricum
ATCAACTGGCAGTCAAATCAAATCGCCTCTATACCACGGTCTATCAACCGGGAAATCATCGGTCCGTGATCATCGGGGCCCGTCAGCCCGTCACAGCTCGGTGGTAGACACTCGAATCCGGTAGTCACCACTCCGACGATAGCGTTGGACTTTTCGGGCACGACCCAACAGCCGGCCAGTCACAACGTGGCACCCAATCAGGTAATCAAATCAATCTGTCAAAGGCTCAATATGTATGCATGATGCCAATCAATATCAATGCTCAATGCACACAATGCACAATATGTAAAACAGCATGTAACTCAATCATTCAACATATTGATTCACGTAATTCACAGCAGCAAGATTCACAACATCGATCACAGCATGTTTATGCCTAAAGCTGCTAAGAGCTGCTCAATTCGTACCTTTCCTCTTCAATTTACCTAACAGATTTCTCCTGGCTCAAATCACGCAACAGGAACTTCCTGGAAGCTGAAATCTGTTACAACATAGCTAATATCTTTAGCTCAATCTCATCATAAGTACGCTAACCCTACGGCCAGAAGTCTAATTCAATTCCTACACTTCTACGCAGGCATTAATTCTAAAAATCGAGCTCAAACTACAAGAATTGCTCACCCAAAGCTCACGCTAGCTAGCAGAACGCTCACACAGGCCTTATCTCAAAAGCTTCGAACTCCAGTAGCTTCACGTTTCCACTTCCAGCGCAAATACACCGTCTAAAAAGGGTAGCAAACTAAAGAGCTAAGCAATGGGAATCCAGCGCCACTAAGATTTCCAAAAACAGAGGCCGAAATCAACGGAAAAAAGGCAATAGAACTCGACGATGAACAGTAGCTCGACGAGGGTTTGGGGAAGAAGAGATAAGAAATATCTGGCTCAAAATAATTCTAAGTGTCGATCAACACTTCTATAAATACCTCTTCAAACCTCGCCTGCTGATTCACCAAGATCTATCGAAGAAATCAGCAGAAGTCTATCAGCAGCAATTCTCTCATTTCCCTTCGTAAAATCAGCAGCAACAACGAACAAAAGCAGTCGCTCATACACTTCAAAACGACACCGTTCCAACTTATCAAAACGACGCCGTAGCGTTAAACCAGCTGCCAACAGCTCTCGCAAGCAAAACAACCAAAAGCTGGTAACAGCTCTCTCTTCAAAACAATACATCTGCTGGTCGCGTAAAATCTCTCAAAACGACGACGCATCTACTAATCCAAACGACGCCGCTTCTCAATGCTTTCGCACAAGCGCGCCTGCTGATCAGCAGCAACTATCGCAACGCAAAATACTACCAGCAGCAATGGTTACGTCACGCCTACGTCATCAAATCTATCGACAGCTCTTGCGAATAGTTCTCAAACCATCTGCTGATCTCTTTTCACAAGCGCATCTGCTGAATCAATAGTCAACGCTCCAAAATGTTGACTAACACGCGTCACTTCCTCGCTCAATCTCACGCTACGCGCGATGTCTGCCAGCAGCAACTTCAATTCGCACCAAAGCCAGCAGATCTTCATGCGTCACGCTGATGTCACCATATCTGCTGATTCCAATTCCACCAGCAGGAGCTACAGTAACTTGCTATTAACAGCTTTGCACCAAAATTGCTACGATAAAATTCTCCAAAATTCCACGCAACATTCGAAAACAGCAGGAACTTCAATCCTTTCGCAAATTCCTCAAAACACACGTGATTAATCCCAAATCAAATCAATTAATCACTAATATAACTTCTCAATCCTCACACACCATATCATTATATATATATATATATATATTGTATTTGATGCCCCCGTTGCCACCTCGGGATCCGAGGACCGAACACGTCCCGAGTCCCGACCTATGCGCCTAAGATCGGGAAGTCATCTGAGAACACATGCTTAGTTCGGGAGTATTGCCCGATGACAATGTCATATCTATCAGAATCCAGCCCGGATATGTCTTTTCTTATTTGAAGAATCCAGGGTTGATATGTCTTTCCTTGTTTAAACGATAAGATCTCGAGGATCACGGAGAATATCTCGTCCGAGATACCTGATGCATGCGAATATTCGTCAGGATATGCTCTCCTCCACCGTCTAGCCCATCTATAAATACCAGGTACGTCATTCACTCACACACATTATTCTGGCATTCTATTGCACACAACACATATATTCTGCTCTCTTTTTGCTCTCGCATCCTGCATGATTTAAGCATTGGAGGGGTTTCGTCGGACACATTTCCGACGTCCTCTGACCTATGATTTGTGGCTGCAGGCACCCAGGAGAAGTACCTTCAATCCACCAGTGCCCGACGTCCCGAGCTCCCAACGTGATGGTATCAGCTCGTCGGCTGAGATAATTTGGCTACATCAGTATTGATATTTTTTAAAAAAATTAAATATTTTTATCATATTTTCTTCTATTAGACTTGAATTTTTGTGATGCGAAATTCCCAACTAAAATGCCTTTCCTCGTTCACGTGCTCGATCTTGATCAGCGGTGTCGGGATGGTGTGATTAGATAAGTCCTGGACATGCAATACTTAGGCGGCAAGGTTGTGAGAGTTCAACTGTGCTCATTAACCAAGCTTGTGTTTATATTTCATGGCTCATTAATCTTGAGATATATTTCATGGCTCTGGGTAAAAAACTTTCATCAACTGTGGTCATTAACCTAGCTTGTGTTTATCTTGAGATAGATTTCAAGGCTTGGGTCAAAAAACTTTCATCAACTATGTTCATTAACCTAACTTGTGTTTATCTTGAGATATATTTCATGGCCCTGGGTCAAAAAACTTTCATCTGATTTACCAAACATTTTAGTTAAATGTTTGCATATAAAAAATGAAGATATTTAGCTAGAACCCAGAGAGAATGAGTATTTGTATGTATAATATATCTACACCTTATATAAGTATAACCATTTTTTGAATTAAACCTCCATTAATAAAATAACATATGATTAGATACATCAAGCCATAATGATATATCACAATTCGACTAGCTATATATATATATATATATATATATATATATATATATTATTTAGGACGGATTTGGGAATGACATTTTTGTTTCATTTTATTTACGTCCCAATTTGTCGTGGGTTTTAGAAAATTAACCGCCCAACTCAGGTTTCTCAGCCCAAGCACAGGAGAAATGGCCATCCTTAGTTCGACCACTCAAGGATCGAACATGGGGAAAGAGCTTTACAAGCTAAACGAAGCGGTGCAGATGTTTGTAGCGATAAAGAAAAGACGACTGATGAAGAAGTGCCTGAATTTTCAAGACTATAGCTCCCTCTAATAATGGGCTGCTTACCTGTTTGAACAGCCAATGAGGAGTCCGAGAAATGGCAACGTTTTTATTTAATTTTTTTTAAAAAAAGAAATAATAGAGAGCCAATAATAATAACAAAATATCTACGAATTCTACGCGGCTTCTCCGTTATTGTCCAGAATCGTAGTAAACGGCGAATGGCATTCTCCGGTCCCAGATTTTCAGCGGAGTTTTCGCTCATTTCGCAGAATTCCTCAAGTATACCGCCGCCTCCCATTGTTCGCTGTCCCCAATTCAGATACAACTATTGCTACGAAACTCCAAGATTTTGGTGCAAACTGAAGTGTTGTTATGCCGCTGCAAAACAGGAACGAAGTGGTGGCTCTTCGACGGCGAAGAAGAGAAAGAAGTCCAGTGGCAAAAATGGAGCCGATTATTCGATTGAAGATGATTTTGTGATTGGAAAACCTGCTGCAGCTGCAGCTGCTGGTAGGGTGGAGGTGCTAGAGTCACCGTCGCAGTCGGAGAACACCGCGCTTCTGCTTCCGAAGCCGCCTGCGGGTTTCGTGTTGGATGAGCGAGGGAGAGTTTTGCAGGCCTCTAGTAAGCGTATTGCTACTATTGTGAGTTTTTCGCTACTTCTTTTAATATTTTGAATTTATAGTGATAATGTACAGTAACTCCTAAATTCGAGTGCGTGCGAAGTGCTGTATTCCTTTGTGCAATTCGATGTTATAAAGTTTCCTTCTTTATACTAAATTTTCTGTAATTATGGTTAAAGAACCACTTGTCCTTTCATTTTGTTGCAATGGAATTCATGTTTAATGTATATTAAGTTTTTAAAAGAGAAGGACGAGATGACTATGTCAAATGCATTGTGAAGTATCAAATCCTGAATTAGAGATATAACCTATCGCTTATCAGTGATTCAGTGTGGTTAACGGTGACCTTAATTTTCCATCATGGCAATGAAGTAACTATCCGATTCGAGTTTATTTCTTTTTCTCTTTTATACATTTGATGCAGCTTATATTGTGACAGAAATATGTATTTGGATTCATATTCTATGTAAGTTTATTGTGAACGTTGTACATACTTATTAAAGTCAGTCAGTGATGAGTGTTTATTTTATTTGAAGACAAAACTCAGAGAATAAGACCGCGTGTTTTCTGCGTTTCATTCTAGATTAATTACGCCAAGATTATGATTCGACGATAGCTGGCAGTTGTTTAGGCTCCATCTTTTTCTTGTCCATGCTGATTATATTTATTTCTCCCCTGTTTCTTCAACGGTTTATGATATCTGAAAGTCACTGTCAGGTCGATTCTACCAATAACTCCCCTCTGGAATGCATTATAAGAAGGATATTTAGAAATTCGCAGGGAGATGAATGTATGCTACTCTGCCCAGTTGATACGTAAGTAAGATTGCAGGTCGTGATCAAGTTACTTCCCTTGCTTCACGAAAAGGATTGGTTACTTATTATTATTTTTCTACAGACCTGTTCAGATTCTGAAGAGCGTCAATGTTGAAGGATGGTCTGCGGTACATCTGAAAATTCTAGCTTGATTATATTTGTTGCGCCTAACAATTTTGCAGAAGTGTCATTTTTCCGTACTTTCTTGGCAATCATGCAAATTCTAGCTTGATTATATTTGTTGCGCTTAACAATTTTGCAGAAGTGTCATTTTTCCGTACTTTCTTGGCAATCATGCTTTTTACGTTTTCTTCCATTATGTGATCATAACATGAGAAACCTTCTCATATGTTAAAACTGCTTACACAATTCATGCATGAGATGTTATTTCTGCTCGCCATAAGGGACCTTTTTACAATGGAGCACGTGTACCACTCCTGGGTCCCGACTTTATGTTTTCTTTTCTCATAATTATATTTAAGCTTATTCATTTGTGTTTTAATGTTTGAATATCAATGGCTTCTAAAAAATTTCCTTTCTCGTTTTTCTGTTACCTATATTTCTATTTGGTATATCATGAGATGAATATCTTTATTCTAACTATTTTGTAGGTAACTGATCAAGAAATAGAGGCCATTCTTCCTACTGCAGCTTATGCCCTTGCCAAAATACATATGCATTTGGTATACAGTGGGTATGATGAGGCATCAATAGTATACTCTCTGGAGTGGCGTATGGTTGGGATTCTGCCTATTTTATGTAAAAAATATATCAATAGGAGTTTTGAGGATTTTTAAAATGTAACGGGCATTTGGGTATGAATTTTGAAAGTTGGTTTGAGATGTGGTGAATTTATATGTTCTGACCATTTGAAAATTGAAATGGTATAGAATAAAGCATATGATTTATATTGAATTAATTTGAAGAGCAAAATGTTATTTTGAGTGTTTTTTTTAAAATAAAGACTTTCAATAAAAAATAAAGCTCCATTTGACATCCAGACTAACAATGTGTGGCTATTTTTCTTCCTGTATCAGAATCTTGACCATTTTTTCTTTCTAATTTGCTCTATATCATGCAATTTCTTCTTTGCTTTTTCCAGATTTTGCTATACAGCACGAGGCGGGTTTTGCTACACTGAAGAAGACATTTTTGAAGTTCATATGGGTGAATTTTTTTCTTTCTTTTTTTTCATTTAAGCTTAGTCTTTTCAAAAGTAGTAATTCGTCAATGAGAGCTAGTAACCTCACAGTTTGTCACGTTCATCAAGAATCATTTAAAAGTTTGTTGTTTGTGTTTTCTGTGAACTTGGATAAACACTAAATGGTCGCTATGTTGGTGTGAGGAGGTTATGATTATTGTCATCTATCAATCTCAACTCGCTATTGAGAAGTTTTCACTTTTTTGCAGATAGTGATGAAGATGTAGATGGTTTGGAGACTGAAGGCATTGAAATTGTTTGCTTCCATTTGGTATGATGTCAGTCGTTGTTCTGCTGAGCAGATATACCGAATTATCAACTATGGAGACATTTTATATTGCCTTGTCTAAGCTCTAAATATCAGTAGTAAAGACCTTTATGGAGAAGACATCAAGTTGCACAATCCTACGAAGTGCATGTGCATGAAAACCCGTTCTTTTATCCTGAAACTTTTCATCATGCAGGATGGTTCGCACTACATGATCTATACGCCTTCTGACCCTCTTCTGTTTGTTGCTGTGAAGGTAGCAAATTATTCATATTTGCATTCAAGAAAGCTTCCATGCTTAGTCACATAGTTTGAACTCCAATGCATTTATCGAGTAACATGTTATTTTCTCTTAAACTTCTTTTCTGCGTAAGTTAGGAGTCTGCATCATGAGGCACTATTCTTTTTATCTCACACGAAATACTTTTTCGTTGCAGGACAAAAATGGGGTATTACAGATAGCTGATGACGTAAGCATTTTAGGCTCACATCTTTCCATCTTTCTTTTTAAAACAAAATTTCTTCCCTCTTCTCCTTGGCTCACATATTATGCCAAAAGCACCCATATTCAGACTCCGTCTTAAAATGCTAAGTACTATCACAAATGCACCCTACAGAATTGTGATTGAACTCCAGATAGTTTGATTAAAACATTGTGGTTGGGATTTTATAATCTGAATTCGAGGACTCTGATACGATAAAACTGGATATGAAGCCGAAGCCGTTTCTTTGTATTTGATGACATACTATCAACTGTTTCCAAGCTTTGGTCAACAGGAACTTTTGGATGATCCTGCTGTAATATGCTCCATAGATGAGGAGACTGAGTTCAACGCCTTAGTGGTATGCGCGTGCATTCCTACTTCACTGACCCTCTGAAGCTTGACACTAACAGCTTATCAGTTTACCTCATCTCAAGTCATCATTTGTATTTGTAGGAAGAAGAAGCAGCACTTTTTGAATCTTTAATTGGAAAAAGGTGATCCATCCATCGTATCATTGATGGTAGGAGGCAGGTTACAGGTATATTTGTTCCATTAAATTAAAATGGTGTAGGTTGCTCGGGCACCGAACATTGTATATAAAATTACGCCACTGAACTTAAATTACGCCACTGAACTTACTTTTTATTGGTTTAAAATCATATATATGAGAAGTTTAGAGCAACTATTTTTGGGTCGTGGTATAACTTTTTATCTATCGAAAACATAATCCTCTCAACTTACAGATAATCTTTTTTCATGTTTCATTATAACATATGTTGTCAAAAACTATTTTAGTAGATTTATTTATGACTATGCGTTGAGTTAAGCGTGCATGAGTGAGATATTTATAACTATGTGTTGAGTTAAGCGTGCATGAGTTAGAGAAGTACTGAGACGATTTACCTCCTGAGAATCTCTCGTACGTCAAGGTGCTGACATTACGTCGTTTGATCTGGTTAGTTAGGTGGACCTTAAAAGAGTGATGCCATATTTTAACGGGTGATACTATATGTGTCGAGAATAGATCGACGTGTTTCAATGAGGATAATACTAATCTTTAAAGGAAATGAGACAGTATCAACAGTTAGACACATACCTCCCTGACTCGTGTGCCTAACAGCGCGACCCTATGTTTAATCACAAGATATTCTATTTATAATAAATACTACCGTTCTTCTAGAAGCTATTTGGGTCGGAACCCAATATGATAAATATAAACCAACACAGTTAAAGGATAAGCATGGTCAGAGACTTGCAGAAGATAAGGATACCTAGGTATTCGTAAAAGATAAGTTTGATCACGTGTTGGTCGGTGGGTAGATATCTATAACTTTATATCTTTCAGATCTGAGCTACAATACTTTAAGATCAGCTTAGATATGCAATTCTGCACACACAGTTCAGCTTTCAGCAATCACGCTTGTAAACAAATCTCGCACCCAGATCAGCTCTCGCTGACTGTTCAGCTCTCGTGTCCACAGATCAGTTCAGGCACTCAAAACAGTTTGCATATGATTAGATCAGATCACCCATCAGTACTGGCCATGCCCGTTACTGCCCAGCTTAGCAGACTCAGATCAGGTCACACCCTAGCAATTCAGCTTAGGATGTTCCGTTCAGCTTACATCCTTTCAATTAGATCGCGATGCTCTTAGGTTGGGCATATAGCAACTCGTGATGGTCCACTCAGCTTACACTCCTCAAATCAGTTCTCGTATGCGATTCAGCTCTCGTGTAGTCAGCTCTCGCTACCATCAGATTACAGGTGCAGACGAGCACGGAGCATTCAGCTCAAAAGATGACGTAACTCTCAAAGCTGAATCCAACTGATATCACCCCTGAACATCTGCAGTGACAATTTTGACCAAATCTACTTCAGCCAGGTCGCACAATCAATCAACAAAACCCTAAGTTGATTTTTAATTCATGCTTCAAGCATACTCCGTCGATTCTGGTTCTTGGCTGTTCTCTTCTGAGCTTATATGTTTTCTGCTCTGCTTGTCTCCTCTAAGCTGATTCTCTCTAAGCTGGTTCTCTCTAAGCTCTGCTTTTGCAATATGTGCGGTGCTGCGGTCTGGTCTATGTTGTTCCAGCTTAGACCTCTGATCTAATTTGTTCCCTACTAGATTCAGTTCAGCTTTCCCGATCTGATTTCTGCTGATCTAGTGCCAGCTTCGGGCACTCAACTCGTCTGCGAGCTAACACTAGCTTGTGTTCGTAAACTTCAATCAACATCGAATCCTTATCTCAGTACAAACCATCAATTCACGCTCGTTCAGCATTGGTTTTGTGCGTAGTGTCAAATCAGCTTGCGTCCGAGCTATTTTCCTTCAGCTTGCGTCCACGTTGTTCTCCTTCAGCTGTTAATATTCGCGACTAGTTTAACAACTAATCTGAATTAATTATATTGTTAAATCCCGATTATTTACTTGTCGTCTTTACAGTTTCAAAGGGTTGTAAGTTAGGTTATTTGTTTGCTCAATTTCTTGCTCTCTCTTGATGTAGATATTGTTTCTCTGATGCAAATCATTCTCCACATATAGTCTTTGGATTCAAATAGTAATGATTATCTACATGAAGAGAGAGAAAGGTCTGATGCAAATCATGCTTCTTACATAGTCTTTGGATTCAAATGATAATAATTATTACCAGTAGACTCAGCTGATAAATCATTGTACGATTGTCTTCAAGTAATAAATGTGCATTTAATTTTCGTATTACGCTTCATGCTTCTTGATTAAATGCACCTTTTTGCTCAAAACAAGCAATGCTCATACATTATCAACTCTGGAAAATTCTGATTGTTTCATTGAGTTGTTCAACGACTATAAATGTTATCTCAAGTCAATGCCTCGAACTCTATTATAATCTGACTAACAAACGAATCACCAATCTGATATGTTCTAGTCTGAATTAAACTCAAGATGATATGATCTCCGCTTCTAATATGTTTTGAGTTCTTCTATCTGACTTGAATGGCTATGCTCTGAACTACTCAACTTAGCTCTGATCTGACTATAATTTGTTGCAGGGTTGGACCTGATCCGATCTATTTATTTCTTAGTTGATTTTTTATAAAAACTTAAGAATTTTTATATTTTCACGTTACTTTTAATGTTCAATTATAACACAAAATATAATTTGAAAACTATATTTTAATTCATTTAACATAAATGATAAAATACATTGTTAAAACTTATAAAGACGGTTATAATTAATATTTTGATTAATAATTGATATTTTTTAAAAAAAAATAAGAAGATTAAATATCATTAGCTTTACTTATACATTGAATTTTGAAATTTTGTAAGTTCTAAATTTCAGTGGCATGGCATTAATGAACGTATATGTTATGTATGGGAAAATCATAAGTTTTATTTGCCATAGAATTTAAAACTTATTTTAACAAATAGATTTAATTTTTTTAATTGAAATTGTTTTGTTAATTCTTTGTTTGACTAAGATATAACTTTTTAATATAAATATCAAGTTACTTTTATGTAAGGCGATAATATATTTTAACAATTAATGTTATGCAGATGTACGCAAGGATACATATATAAACATATAAATATTTTATAAAATGATATAAATTTAAATATTAATGAAATTATTTATTTTTAAGTATTAGGATAATAATTTTTATTTATTATCTTATTTTTCTTATTTGAGATCCATTGAAATATAAGTTTATAAATGTCTACACAAATCTACTAGGGCAAATAATTGGAGTACGAAAATCATACTGTTATTACTTTGTGAAATTATATGGATGTAAATAGAAATATATCAAATTACTAAAATTTTATTCCTTCAAAAAATCATTAATGAGGGTGTATTTAATCGATGATATTTATTACTTTTATAGATCAATATATCTTAAAAATCCAGAGGTATTCAATTAGATATTTATGAACTCCATTAAAGTTTGAAGGTATCCAAAGTAGATTTTTTTGGAATTTTTAAAAGTCGAGTGATATTCAATCTTTAATGTTTTAAAAAACTTCATAAAAATCTATTGGTATCCAAAATTATTATAAACTTTGTGTCATTCTTATGGAATCCTCTATGTACAAAATAAAACCATAGGTACAACTACAGAAAATAAAAAATTGTCTTCTTTTTCATCTTTGAGATTTGGTGAGATTTTTATCTCATGTTCAAATTCCCTCGTCAATATTCAATTAATTTCAATTATCACAAAATTTCAAACTTTTTCGTTATTTGTATAACTAAAAAATTTTTAAATTCTAAATACTAATTTATTAATAATAAATCATTCGTCTTTCTCTCTCTTTGATATTCAGTTACTTCCAATTATCACAGAATTTCAAATTTTTTTTGTTATTTATATAACTAAAAAATTTCTAAATCCTAAATAATATATATATATTATGTTTGATATATTAGAAATGGAGATGGAATAATATATATATAGTAGTAAATATTTTATACATGTTATTAAATATATTATAAGTAATAATATATAGTAATAAATAATATATACATATTATTTAGTATATTATAAGGAGGATGTGGTTCCCGTCCTCGAACCGATCCCACGGATGTGGATGAAAATCCCCAATTAATTCGGGACAAGGAAGAGAATGGCAAACCGGCCCTCATGCCATCCATTGTCATTCGTGCACATGTATACATATTAGAATTATCATTTGTGGGAGATTCATTTTATTTTTCTTTTATGTTTCTTTTTTACATTCTTTACTTTTCTTATGCTCAATTTTTATGTAATATTAAATGTCTAGTTTTATTTGTTAGTCCCTTCAAAGTATAACAAAGTCTTTAATTTTTTATCCTTCTGACGTAGTATTATGTTTATATATTTAAAAGTCCATAAAAATATTTAAAAGTCTAATGAATTCAATATTGTTCTTTTTACAACTCCATGAGATTCTATCAAAGTTTAAAAATCATCAACTGTACAAAAGTCTTTAATTTAAAAAAAGTCATTAAAAGTCATCAAATATCGGGATTGAATATACCCCTATAAATGTTCATAATGAATACCCTTGGTATTAAAACTAATAAGATAAAATGAAAAATGAAAAATAAATAGAAAATCATATTCCCACAAAATAATCAACGGAAACTAAAATTAAAAAAACAATATGTTTGTGGTTCAAAAACTTGTTTTTTGGCTAACAATCAGATGCCAATATAACATTATTCAAATATCTCGTCCAATAAATCCTCTCATATCTCTTCATTTTCATCTTTATGTTTCTTGCAGCAAACATAAGAAAACTTGTCCAGCAAAAGCCCTCCACTTTGCTCTATAAAGTCATACAAAAGAGCATCTTCTGTTTTGTATCTCCTATGGTATTCAAACTCTTCCAGCCAATCAAACTCATCTTCCTCGTGAAATTCCGGTGTAACGCTGTATTCTGTCTGACATGGAGCATAAGGAAACTCCAGATCTCCATCCTCTTGTTCAACGGCTGCATCGATGTGATCTTCCTCGTGAAATTCCGGTGTACTGCTGTATTCTTTGTGACATGGAGCATAAGGAAACTCCAGATCTCCATCCTCTTGTTGATCTACGGCTTCATCGATGTGTTTCGTGTGGATACTGGAGATGCTACCATCCAAGGTTTCGTTCGAAATTGAATCAGATATCGATTTATGGTATTTTGACGAGCAAAAGAGCTTCTTTAAAGAGATGAAATCATCGCCGAAAATTGGAAAAGAATCCAGATCCTCTAATTCATCCTGGGGTACAAATAACCTGTATTTCTCGGAACTGGAAAACCCATGACTGTATTCAAGATGCATGCTTCCGAGTCTACTTAGTAAAAACAAACACAATAATACAAAAAATTTCTTCATGAATCGAGGCTCATACAAGCTTTGGGAGACCACTTACGCTATGCTGGTCTGTATATATGCTGAAATGGAAGAATATTAATTGTGAATTTGTGATTCACCCATGCACATATATATAGAAGCAGAAGTTGGACCGTGGGCCGACAGCAGAAGGAACTAAAATCTAGGAAAAAATCTTTTGGTAGATTATGATTGGAAAGAATATATACCCCTTCTCAATACAAATTATTATGATTTAGGAGTATTATCTTTTATATCTATTTTAAAATATTAAATTAATTTTAATGTTGGTTTTCCTTTGATAAAATAATATAAAATATTCGCAAATTTTCGCATGCATAAATTGCTAATTTTTATTATTATCTCTTAATCTTTTGTTTCGAACGTAGGCACTATAGTAACCAGTAACCTCATTCACTAGGTTTGGTTTGACAAGTTAATTGAAAAAACAACTCTAATCTTAAATTAGTTTATGTTTTCAATTTATTATCTTACTCATATTAAAATATGAAAAAAAAAACTACTTATAAACTGATATAAGAGAACCATCTTCCCAATCTTTAGTTGGTGGACGAGATATTCTTGATTACTTATTTTTTGGCTATAGTAGTTACGTTCGCGATAAGACAGTAAGAGATGCTAATGATTAGTAATTGATGAGTTAAAAATTTTCGTGCATAAATAATTTATATTATATTATCCAAGATTAAAACAATATTTTAATTATGTTTAGAGTTCGAATAAATATAAAATATATACATGAGTTAAATTTACTGAAATATATTACTATAACAACTATTATTGGGAAGAAGATTTTGGTCTACCGTCTGCCTAAGTGATAAGGTACTTGATAGGATCTAAAGAGAACAGCAACACAGAGTTTAAAAGCTCTGATATCATTTGATAGGATCGAAACACAATAGTATAAAGTTTTGAACGTAGTTGAATAAACTCGTTTGAAAACTGTGTTTCAAAACTATTTTTAGAATCAGCTGGATTAGCAACTGATTCAAATACTCAATCTAATCTATTAAGCAACTGATTCAAATACTCATTCTAATCCACTTTCTTTAGAGATAAAATGTTATGCGGAGAAATCTCAATTAAGCAATTTACTGAAAATGTGAATATGTAAACTGAAAGCATAAAACATATGAGAGCGAGTTTGTTTCTGGAGGTTCAAAACAATGCTTCTATGTCTCCACTTCTTTCGAGCTGGAAGGATTTTCACTAGAAGACTCTGAGTAGAACACACGATATATTAAACCACTCAGTAAGGCAGCATCCAAACTGAACTCCTGGGCTATTGTCTAAACAGCACAGACGCTGTCAATATAGATAATGAAAGGCTTTCTGAATAATCTGATATGTTCAATACAAAACCTATTGTATTCAGTACACGGCTGAAATACTTTACAAAAGAAACGTATGAATACACGAAAAATACTTCTGTAAAAATCATCGTTCTTCTCTTTCTTGATTCAATCTTCTCATCGTTTTATACTTTTCGAATTCAAACGGTATAAATATGTCCGATTGACTCAGCCGTTGAATCGTCTTCTGTGCATTTAGTGAGCATTAAAAGATTATATTGTGCTCCGTATCGCTCCATTAAATGTTTCCTCTTTTGGTTGAACAAAAGCAATTCTCGTACATGGCTAGACTCTGACACCTCCTGAATTTGTTCAACAAACATCCTGTCAAGTCATAGCCTTGAAGCCTGTACTGATTTGATTTATATGAAGCTGTAGACTGTTAGAGCGTTTACCATTAGGCCAAAAGTTATAACTGTTAGCCAATGTGCAATTTTATTTCCTTATAATATGGCAAAGCAGAGTGGACCTATTTCTGTGCATTAGAGATGGGTTGTTAGGCCCATGAGTTCGAGGGGATGCGCGTCCCTTCCCCCCAACCCCCCAAGAAGTATAGAAAATGTTTATTGGGGGACTCTAACTCTGACCTCGCTCTGATACCAATTGTTAGGATCAAGCGTTTACCACTAGGCCAAAAGTTATAACTATTAGTCAATGTTCAATTTTATTTTCTTATAATGTGGCAGCATAGAGTGCATCTATTTCTGTGCGTTAAGGTTAGACTGTTAGGTCCATGAGTCCGAAGAGGTGCGTGTTAACTGCTGGTGCTGTCTCATTTTCCTTAGAGATCAGTCTTATCACTTATCCTACCGTCGAGCTTATCTCAGTAGAGATATATTACCTATTAAGGTCTGATATCACTTTTTACAGCCCACTTGACCAACCAGATCAAGCGGCGCAACGTCAGCAACTTGACATATGCGAGCTTCCCATGAAGTCACGCATCTCAGTACTTCTCTCACATTTACACGCTTAACTCAGCTGAAATACTTTTTCAGAAAATTCAAAATGAAAACAAAGAATGAAAATCTACTTATTTTGAATTCTCTTTGCAAGAATTGTAGAAAGCGTCGTTCTTAAAATTTGCACTTGATCTTCCTTTTATACCCCTCAGGATTCAAAAGGTAATAAATATATTCGGTAGACACATTTTTGAATCCTCGTTCATGCATTTTAAGAGCATTTATTGATCGTCCTTTGACCCGTACTCTTCATTAAATGTTTTCAAAGTAGCAACTCTTGTTTATGGCTGGACTCTGACACTTCAGATGTTACGCTGAAAAGCATATCTGCTACATCCCATTTGTCAAGTTATTGCCTCGAAAACTACACCGTGCAACTTTTCTCCTGATCTGATATGACCCTGATCTGATCTACGAAGCTCCATCTGTTCTTTGAATTGCGAGGAAGCTCCGGTCTGATCTGATATGCTTCAGGGCTTGAAGACACTTGGTGGAACCTACTATGATATGTATGAATTTGTTCACGTAGCTCCACCCAGCTCTGATCTGATTGTCCTTCTGAACTGATCCATAAGCTAAGTTGCCCTTACTTTATTATGATCGGATGAGAACTGTCTGTAGGATAAGTTGATTTACTCAGTCTTTCTGATTTGTTGCATTTCCTACGTCTGATCTGATCCAATAGCCCCCTAAACTGATTTCTGTTTTCACCAAAACTCATGATATATTCCGACAAAAATCGATATTATTTAGGAAAAAAAAATTAAATAAAATTTAATGTTAATTTTATTTTTTCACATCTATTTAATAATAAGGTTGCTTAAAGTAAAAAATTTATCAAAATATATGAAGCATGCAGTAGATATTTGTAAAAGACATGTAAGGATATTTTGGAGAGATACAATGCTACAGTAAAATCTTTTTTTATAAAAATAAATTGACCTTATATTTTTAAAACAGTTTATAAGATGTCAAGACAACATATAAACCGTTTGTAGAGTTTATGAGATAAGTCAAATATCTCTTAGAATACTATTCAAATCTGAAATATACAAATAAGTCATCAGCCATATTTATACAACTGGACTCTACAATGAACAATCAGATCCATATCATCTAACATTCGATACTTACTTTCAAAAAGTTCACTATTTCCATCTTACATTGGATAATTAACTTTCAAAAAGTTCTATCTTCCAAAACTTGTGTACGGTTATTGTTCATACTAGAAATGGGTAGATAGAACTATCTAGATTTGTGTGTCAATAGATTAGTAGTATTGTGATATATATATTATCCTCAATTTATCGTCTATATCACATACTATTCGTTCTCAATTCTGTGTCACACGTTATTCATTCTCCTGTCCTACGAAGCCAAGAGATATCTTGGAACAATTCTTTTAACTAAATAACACTATAGATCGAGCAGTGTCGGGAGCAAAGCAGTGGGAACTATAATTCAAGTTTTCTCTGTTATGTGGTGATTGCCAAAGATCAAATTAATCAGCAATTTTCCTGAGTCCAAGATGTTTAAATAGAATAATATGAAGATTTCATTACTTGTCCCACAAAAAATTGGGATATTAAACGTTTTATTACCTTTCCCTTCAACAGAAAATGGATTCTGAGATTAGTACTTTCTACATACAAATGCAAATCAGAGAACTTCTTTTTCAAGTTTAAGCACAGCCATGAATGCTTCTTGAGGTACGTCAACTTTACCAATTGCCTTCATCCTTTTCTTTCCCTCAGCCTGATGGAAGAAGTGCAACGAAACTATTAGTTGTCCATTACAGTTTCAAACATACATACAGTTACATGTGTAACTTTGAGTCGACGGTTTCGAGAAACTGCAAAAAACTATGCTGTGGCCATGCACGCAGTTAAAAACTAACCTGTTTCCGCAATAATTTCTTCTTCCTGGTGATGTCTCCACCTGGAGGAAAGAATCAAGAGAAGTAATTGCATAGAAAATGAAAAAATAGGTAAGAATTTCATCATATCTTCATGCCAGTGAAAAGGTAAAATCAGAACAATCTCAATAAAATAACACCACTATAAGAAAGTAACAAACCAAGAGTTGAAAAGTGATTTCATGAGACAGAATATTCTCATATGATGTTAGAGACCAAAAGTCCGGACTTATGCGAGAGATCCAACACTAGTTTTCGATTTTAATATATTCCTTCCTAAAACGTAAAAGACTAGAGAACATGAAATGAAACAATATTTTATAAGGTGTCCATTCTCTGTCAGGCTTGTATTGAGCAAAAAAGGCCCACAAATAACCACCCAACTATCAAATCCAAACTTAATAAATTTAAAAGAGACCATGAATCTAGCATTTTGAAAGGGAGTCCTATTTTTATAGGAAGTCGGAAACCAACATTCCCAAGCTTATCAGAACAGTAGTTTTATATTTAATTACATGATCATACAATTTTTTTATCCTTTTTAATTTAACCTAGTATATGAGCCCAAGACCAAGTGTATCATGGCCACGGTAACATCATCCAGCAGTTCGCAATCTCGTCATTCAGGAGAAATAATCTCACCATAGCATTTCGCAAGAACGTCCTTCCTGATAGCAGACAACGCTTCGCTGGCGATCACTTTGGAGCCTATGCATGCCTGAGAAAAAGGTGAGGCAATTTCCGACTACATTATAACTAAGAAAGCTGCAAACTACATTTTGTGGTAGTTTGTTCAGATGAATTTAGTAATGACATGGAAAAGTATAGAAAATATTGAGTTGTATGCAAAATCCACATCTAATCGCAAATGGCATTCTACAAGATTGAAGTGAGTGAAATTCAGGTGGATTTAACCCAATGGGATCCTGATAGTGCTTCCCAGAAATAAAGTGAAGTACCTGGATTGGAACTTTAAACATTTGTCTGGGTATTAGTTCCTTCAGTTTCTGTGTCAAAGCCCTCCCAATAGGATAAGCCTGAGAAAGGTCGGAATGGATATATATATCATATATGAAAACGTCATTCTAGAATTTAGTAAATAAGCCAACAAGAGTTTGATACCTTGTCTTTATGTACAATAGTTGACAAAGGCTCCACAAGATCCCCATTAATTTGAATATCAAGTTTTATCAGATCACTTTCTTCATACCTATTCATGATTCAAAGTGAAACAGAGTCATAAATCTAAGAAGATATAGTTAGCGTGTGCCACGGGATAGCTAGAGGTAACAGAAGTAATTAGCTGAATGAATGTGAACAGGAATACAGTACAGTACAATTTAAAGAAATGAATATCAATTATAGATGCTACCTGCTGGTCTAAGTAAGAGTGAATGTTCATGAAGAAAGAAGAAGAAAGTGTGAGACTCGTTCATCAATCCAGAACACTATCTAAATAACAATAGCAATTTCACAGCAGAAGAAAGTGTGTGCTTTGTTTGGTTTAAAATAACTAATTACTCCAACTGATCGGTTAATGGTAAAGGGTTTACCCAATGAAGGAGTATTCCATGCTGGCATAGCCTTTACTCTTTGACTTTAGCTGATCAAAGAAATCCCCTACCATCTGCACAATGAAAAACCCAAATCCTCGAAGTGAAGCATAAGTCAGATATTGAAGGTAATACCCTCTAATCCCAAGGAATTCAAGTGGCTTTAACCTCAAAAGGGATACCTCAGCTAGGGGTAACCTATAAATTATCGATGCTCTACTCTCAGTAATAAACTTCATTTCAGTGAACTCTCCTCTTCGGTCCTGAGCAAGCTCCATTAAGGCACCAATATATTCTTTTGGAGTGAGCATTTCAATCTGTATGTTTGGAAGTAAATTCAGTTAATCACATGCTCAAGCTATCTAAACTTCGAAATTGGTTCAAACACACTAGGCCACACCAAAGGCGAGCAACCTTCACGAATGGCTCTTCAATTGACCTTCTGTTTCCAGGTTCAGGAAGCAAAGATGGATTTGAACATTCAACCTGTTCCAAAATAGGAACATGTATACATTCATTAAGAAAGAGATGGCCAACAATATCATATGTTCAGAATGATTATGTAGAAGTCCACCAGCAGCAGATCTAAATCAACAAAAAATATAATTTAGGGAAATTCCAGAATAGATCAAAAGTATATTATGTGAGATATTATGTGAGAACACCACAAGTCATAAACCTAAAAGGGAGCCTCTAAAACTGATTAATCTAAAATATGAACTTCAATAAAGACTTGTGTCAGGTAACAAATTTAGTTGTTTATCATACAATTATACCTGATTTAATCTTTCAAAGCTATATCCACGCTTCCATGAAGGACCTTACTCTTACATGTATAAAATGATTTCATAACACTTTTGACTAAAAAAAGTGGTTTAGAGAAATATGTGCATTTTTTACAGATAGATAAGGTCATGGAAAAACAAAAACTGAATAAATAAAGCAAGGAACCCAAGATTCCAAACTGTAGCAGTCCAACCATGACTACTGTGCTCATATTCCCTAATGCTACAGAAGAATAACACTTGTTGCTACACAGAAACACAGCTCTTCAACTCACGATGAATTTTAATAAATAAACAAAAATTAGCGAAAATATCAAGAGAGGGATAAGCAGAAATTACAGTATCACCGTTTACACAGTTCACTCTGTAAACAACACTTGGCGCTGTGGTTATTAGACTCAAGTTGTATTCACGTTCTAGCCTTTCCTGTGGAAGAGAGCTCGTTCAGAACAGGATCTATTTGAATACAAAACAAGTAGTGCTAGTAGATGTAACAAAGATCAAAACACCAAAACATACTAAAAAAGCAGTTCACCTGCACAATTTCCATGTGAAGAAGACCCAGAAACCCACATCTAAAGCCAAATCCCATAGCACTTGACGTCTCTGGCTCAAACTGTATGGGAATCCAATTACTGGGTAATATATTTTTATGTTCTCTATCGCGTAACATGAACAAAATAGTCAACCAAAATATAGATGGAAGAAGTTTCCCTGTATTCAATAGAAGAAACAGAACTTCTGTAGGTACGTCCAAATGGAAGGGGACAGGGGATTGGGAACAATGGTAAAGATCCAACCAAATAGAAAATAACTGCTGGGGTCTAATATCAAATGTTCTTCAGTAACGTATAACATTTGATACCCCTCAAAATTCTCAGAAAATAAGTTTATCCTCTTGAATTGCTGCACTGTTTCTTGGTTACTAAGTATAATGGTCCCTCCAAATGATGGATCTAGTTAATCTTAGGTTTGGTGTTTTATCATATACTAAGTATTAATCTCTAAGGTATTCTATATAAACTTTTATATTTGTTTTTTCAAAATCCTCCAGTCCCCAAAGCAAATCTTGCAACAAAACTATCAAAAAGGGCCTACCTTTAGAGCAGCGTCATTAAGCTGCAACTTGTCTAAAGCATCACGCAATTCATGAAATCTACAGTAAGAAAGCAACGATTGTAGTTTATTCAAAATTGCAATCCCCCATATATATTAGCACGTAAAAGAGTGAACAGGGTAATACTGGTCGGCATCAACAGGAAATAGACCACAGAAAACCATTGGTGTAACCTCCTTATATCCAGGCAGCGATTGTTCAGCTTTCCTACTGTAGTGTGTTATTGTATCACCAACCCGAGCATCTGCCACAGACCTTATGGAAGCTGAAAGATAACCTACCTGAAGGATATGTATTTATAAATATTTGTATCCGAAATAAACATAAAAAATGACATCGCTATAGAATTGCCAAAGTACACTGTACAGAAAGGATTTCAAAAGGGAGAGTAAAATCCAGTGGATGAGTTATTTCTGGTTTCTGGGCATCCATGAAAAATTTTCAAGAAAATCGATATGGAATCAACATGGATAAGCATACTTCTAACAATTCTGAAAGGAAAAGGTCATCTTTTACATTATCAACGGTAAGATTATATGTAAATGAAAACAAAAAATCATGCAATAACAACAAACAAGAAGCTCTCAGAGATCTAAGACCAAAACAAGCCATGAGCCAATAAACAAGAAACAAAACCCAATATCAGCACCCAGGAAGAAAATCCTCACACCTATGCAGATATTTAAGTGCCTTTCTGAATTGACAAGGAATTCTAAACATGATTAAAAAGGAGAAATATGATAGTGAAAAATTAATAGTCGATAGGTAATGCATTGATGCTCCTTTCAGTATAGACCATCTGAAAAGCAAATTAACATTTAGAAATGGAACATTTTATTTTTAACATCCTTAAAAATTCCGTAAATTCCTTATTACATCGACAAGGAGATTTATGCATAAAGAGAAAGGAAAACGCTCTGTATATAAGCATGTTTACTATGACAATTTGAGTAGACTGTCTTTTGAAGTTGCATGATGGCCTTTTACGTAATAGAGAATTTGAAAACAATATAAACAGGAAGATATGAAATAACACTTGTGAAAATCCTTAAAAAACCAAAGAGAAATCGATCAACTTCTATCAAAGATGCATGCATCAATCACAAGACTAAGCAAGATGAGATTTTCCACCTCTCCAGCGTACAATTCCTCAACCTGCAACTGGTCGGGAGACAAAACTCCAACTTCATCAGCATAGTAATCCTGAATTTGAAATTGTCTATTAGCATGTGAGTCTGCGTAGATAGATGCGAGCCAAATATCAGAAATCGAGCATCAAACTACATGCTCGAGTAATAAATCCAGATGAGTAAACAATCAGTTATGGGTGAAACAATTAACTGGCAAACCATGGAATTACTCTCAAGACATTCATCCATCGTGGAAATTAGTCCTGATATTTCTCCGAAGGCACCTCACGAAGTATATAACATCATTTTTCCATAAATGAAACTTCATGAAATTGCTGCATGATTGTGGGCCCATACCTTTCCACTTGCCATAAAAGTTATTCTGTCTCCTTTTCTTAAAGTTCCATCAATAAGCCGAAAATACACAATGACCCCTCTGTACGCATCATAGTAGCTGCCATATAATTTAGAACTACATGAATTAAGAAGATGATTGAGATATTTCAAACGCAAAGCCAACATAAAATCAATTTAACGTTCAAACTAATTTTAATGTACATAATCGCAATATGTTTTTAAAACAGATTGAGGTAACTTACGGAGAACATGATAAGGTAACATGAAAGTTTCACTTTAGTAGGGAGAACACATACAAAACACATTTGTAGCAGAAGACATGAAAACAAAAGATTTTGACTTCTCAAAACCATGAAAGAAGTCCAAGAAGGTAATTTCATCGACTACATGTACAAAAGAGTAGCTATTTATAGAAAACGACAAACCAAAAGAAGCCAGACATTGAGTTTTTTTCACGTGTTGTAAGAAAAAGATGAAAAAAAATTGAAATCGGTAGATTACAGAAAGGAAGAAGGTTATCTCACGGAAGTACGAAACTAACAGGATTATCTCACGAAACTAACAGCAATATAAAAAAAGAAAATAACTTGCTAACACAAGTATTAAACATCATAGAGTTTAACATACTAACTAAATATGATACATATCAAATACTAAAAGAAACCAGATATTCGTTTGAGCTTTTCTCGTGTCGCAGAGAAAAGAAAGACGAAATAAAATCAATATATAGAAAGGAAGAGGATTATTTGACAAAATTAACAGCAATATAATGCCAAGTAAATAACACCACCACAAGTATTTAGCATTATAGAGTTTATCATAATACCTAAATTTGATACCTATCAAATATGAGAGCCCTCAAGGGTATTTCTGCAGTATCTTGAGGTGGGGGGATCTTTTGGACAATTGCATTTAGAATTTCTGTGATACCTATCCCTTCCTACAAAATAAATAGCAAGTATTAAATTTTAAACCAAGACCACCATAACCGCTAAATGAATCTTTGATATACATTGTAAAGTTGACATTTCCAAATTCATTGCAATCATGATCACGAAGGGGAAAAGGGTAGCATATTTTGTCAAAGTCTAATTGCAAGGAGATATCTGAAAATGGAGTTGACCTTCGCCGAGCAATGAATTGCTTCACTACAGTCCAGACCAACAATCTGCGAAAGGAAAGATCAGTGATTAGAACTGAGAGCATGTTTTTAGCATAATCAAGAACATTTTTTGACTTGTTAATTCTTTATCCTCGACTTAAAATGTGAATCCTGTTGATATAGCGAATATGTTTACTAAATATGTTTAGAGATTGAAGGTTTACTATAACAAAATACAACATCATCATCATAACAATACAAATTCCATAACTTCGATCCAAATTCCTAGTTTTGGTAAATTCTTCAGTAAACCAGCAAGTATAGCAAAACCAACCTCTTCGATCTCCCGGGAAACTCGATCTGGCTCAGCACCTGGAAGATCTATTTTGTTCAAAACCTGAAGAAAACAATGCTTGAAAACTCAATATGCCAGTGATCACAGATTGTATAGAACAGCAAATTTTGATGAGTAAATGTCAATCGATAAAATTCTAGATAACTTGAGTAAAAATAAACTTTAGCAGCAACAGCGGTGACATAATGACAGAGGATCATAATTATTGAGCAAATACAAACATATCCTACAAAAAACAGTACTGAATTGTGATTGTATATGGGTATATTATTATCTTTATGAATTTAAGTTTGTTTCTTATCGAAAAAATATCTACCAAAAGCTAGAATATCAAGACATTATCTAAAAACTAAATAAATGAAATTCACCAAAAGCTAGGCGACATATGATTTTAAATTTCTCATTGTGGCGAGAGGAAATAAAGAAACCCAAAATTTTCACTGAGATAATAACATGCAAGATTGAAGTTCACAGACACTTAATTTTAATACGTATCACTGTCCTCACACAATACCAATACTGACTTCCTCCACAACTGGCCTCACCACACACCAGCACTACAGCGGAAACATAATTTTTGGCACCACAATTCCGTCTTCACCAAGTTAATTGCTCTCGCTGAAATTATAAAATTTGTAAGAAATGCATATGCATCTTAAATATCATCCTTTATTTATGTTATGCTTAGATTTAAATAAACAATTGCCTCTGCTGAAAGCCTGAAATAGTCTGAATTCATAAACTGCTGGAATGTATAGTGTTGCATTATGCAGTCTTCCAAATATGCATCTCATTTTACTAACACTCCATGTGGACCAACACACACCCTTTAAAACAATGCACTGTAAAGTTAAAAGAGAATCAAATAAAAGGAAATCAGAGTGAAATTTCTACTTACTGGAATGATTTCAAGATTGTTTTCCAATGCTAAATACACATTAGCCAATGTTTGTGCCTCGACCCCCTGCAAAATAATGTTTAACCACCAATAACAACATTGACCATCACAAAAAATAAATCCCAATTTGAGACTTTGATATGATAAGATTAGTTCATCAATATTAAGACTCCATATTGTTAGAATCAATCAATTACCAATAGACCAAAAGCTATAATTATTAGCCCATGAGTGTGAATGGGTGTGCCTTACTGCATATCTTTTGAGATAAGCCTTACACTTTCCCTAAGGCCGGCTCTGTCCCCATCAGAAACAACATTACCCGTTAAGATCCTGCGTCCCTATTTCACAACCCACCTATCTAGCCAAATCAAATGGCGCAACATCAGCAGTGTGATAGTAGAGAACTTCCCAGGAGGTCACTCATCTCTATACTACTTGGATGCCAATGGGTTGGGTTGTAAGTCATGAGTCTAGGACGGGCGCCTTACTGCTGGTATTGTATATCAGTCTTACCCTTCTCTACGACTAGCCTTGTACCCAGCAGAGACATTATTATTCCTTTAGATCTAGCGCCCCTCTTTTACAACCCACCAAGCTAAACAAATCAAGAGCTGCGACATCATCAGCTAAACGCACGAGGACTTCCAAAGAGTTTACTCATCACAATACAACTCTCACCTTGTACGATCTAACCCAAAGGACATCATATAACTAAAAAAATAAAAGGATAATTTCATGTAAATAAATAACTCCCACGAGTGTTGGGAGATAAATAGTGACGACTGGAAAATGATCATGCACTCAAAAGAGAAATGGGGCTCACTTGAGAAGCATCCACTACAAGGAGAGCACCTTCACAAGCGGCAAGAGAGCGAGAAACCTATAGATGTTGAAAAAGAGAACCAACATATGTGGGGAATATTGGTGGACCATAAAATATCATAACCTTTTAAAAAATAATCTTACACGTTTAGCAATATACCTCGTAGGAGAAATCTACATGACCTGGAGTATCAATAAGATTTAGGCAATATGGTTCATTTCTATGCATATAGCGCATCCGTGCGGCCTGCGAGGAAAAAAGATTACATTGTTCAATGGCTTTGAAGCAACAATGTGTAACTGTAGAAAGCAGCAGGTTCAACTTAGACTTCATATTACCTTTAACAAATCGGAATAATGAGGTGTTACAATTACAGATTGCAGGTCCCAAAAAATATTTGTATCTATTCGATGACCATCTATGAATACATGAGAGAAATTACAATAACCAAGGGCTAATATCACTGAAAGGATCTCAATGTACAACCGTGAGACTCAAATGTCAAGGAAACAATATTAGATTATCGGATATTATTCGTGCATCGCTCTCTGGATCCCATAGCTCTTAGAAAAGAATACATTGCAAGTTACAGCAATGACACAATCGCGAGAAAACATAAACTCTTAGTTAACCTGTAATTTAATGGTGATCCCTCTTTCTCTCTCCAAGTCCATGTTATCGAGAAACTGTTCCTTCATCTCTCTGCTTTCCACAGTGCCAGTTATCTGCAACAGTTTATCCGCCAACGTCGATTTCCCATGATCAATATGAGCTATGATGCAGAAATTCCTTATATTTGATGACGGCACCTGCCATGCTGATACGTATTAACATTCAATTTGATCATTAAAAAAAATGCGGCACTCTTCATATGACATAACATCGGTTTGTTGTTCGAATTTTCCTCATTACTGGCACAACGGCATTTATCGCTTTTTATTTCTTGATCTACCCTCACATGTATGATTCAACACTGTGGCTCAGTGTACGGGCCCAAGGAATAAAATTGAAGATCTTTTAACTCTATATTATCATTCTTACTAATTCGTTTTCCTGAAACCTAGCTGAAAATAAAATAAGGGACTATTTTAAAAATAAAGACTGTTCTCTCGGAGAAACTATAAAGTTAGAGGAGGTGCTGAAACCTTCAAAAGGCGGTCTTTGCCAGCTCGAACGGCAAGTTCGATTTCAGCATCAGAAGCGGGCCGTTTAGGCTGAATGCCAGTAACCTGGCAACGCACGCCACCAAAACCACGACGCCGCTTCTGGTGCAATAAGCCGATTTCTCTGACAGATAAGCCATTCCTCTGATTAAAAAGATATTCGGCTCTGTTTAAATTCAGAGGGCGACGAGGAACCGGGGCAGTGGAGCTGGAGCGGGTATCTGGGGCCAAAATAAGTTTGAGGCGGTAAACTTCGGCACCGACGGCCATATTCCGCAGCATGTTAGAATATTCTTTCGCAGCTTAGGGAGAAAGAGTTGTCGCCATTGTTCGAGCTTTCGTTTGTTTTCAGCCACAAGGCAACGGCTATCTGGATTCTGCACACTGGACAACTGCTTACTTCTTCCTCCAGTTCTGATAATGCTTTTCTGTCCAATTATCCCAATGACGACTTCGATAGAAACTAACATTAAATTAAAAAAGCCATATTAACTATCTTATCCTGGACAGTCATCTCTGATTATTGACCAACAGAGAGTTAGAGTAGTATTTGTAAAGATTGCACTTTAATTTTAATTTTAAGTTTCTTACGTACAATTTCCAATTACATACTTGTCCAAAAATAAGTTAATATAGTGGACATCTAACTTTGTGGATTTTTTAAATAGCAAATTTGATATGGTGGGCATCCAACATGGGCACCATGTGGGCACCAGGCTGACGTGACACTTCCTAATACTGACACATCAGCCTGATGACCATGTTGGGTGCCCACTATATCGTTTATTTTTTAAATAGATATGCAAGTTGGCCCAATACTACTTATCCAGTCCAACTTAGCATCATTATAAATATGAAAATATATAAATTCGTTCGAAGTTTTGTGTAAAAGTAATAATTTGTTTCTCTTTCAAAAAATATTTCCATCAGGGAATACATACTGTGTTCGTTCACACTCCACCCGAATTTGTTGTACCGCCTGCAGTTGCCGGTAGCGGCGGCACCCGCGTGTTGACTTACCCGCCACCACTGGCCCGCCTTTTCTTTTTCCATTTAGTTTCTAATAAAATATTAATTTACCTAAAGACAACTCGAGTCCCGCATTTGTATGTCACTAGTATTATTAATAAAAATAGTACTTGTTAATCGTCTGTGGACATTTTGATCCTGCAGATACGGGGACTTGCTCAACCAACCTTAGCAATAATCAATTGCGCCTGCTTCATTTTGACTCGTCCACCAATTTCAAGTCAAGACCCAATTCACCCCTCCATCATATACCCAAGTCCGTGTCCCGATGATGTAATATTCGGTAGACAGCAACCCCGTTGATCTCTTCAACACTTGTTCAAGTTCTTGTTGTGGTCGGATGATTTCATGAATTTTTTAGCAGAAATATAGCCGGTTGATAGAGAAAGGCCTTTCCTTTTTTGAGTTATGGCGAACCATAGTAGCAAGAAAGAGACTTTGTTGAGGCTGAGGGCGGCGGCCGAGGAGGCCGTGCAGTGCATTGGTTTGGGCTATGATCTGACGTTGGACCTGCGGTTGAAGTACTGCAAGAATCAGCACACGACAAAGGAGGGCTCGAGGTTGATTGCCATGGATGATGATCGGGTCCGGGATATTGCGATTCCTGGAGGTATTTTGGTCCAGAATGTTTCCAAGTCCATCAACTGTGATAAAGGGGAGCGCATGCGGTTCAGCTCTGACATCCTTTCTTTCCAGCAGGTATGTTTCAGGCAAAAATCTTATGCTCCAAGTTTTGTAAAACTACCACTTGGCTGCCAAGATGTACTAATTGGCCATTGTTACCGTTGACTAGCTATACTCTTGATCCGCCTATGAGATATTTTTTTTTCATTGTTCGAGTTCTACCGCATTTTTTCGCTATGATAGCTGGAATTCGTTAGAGAATGGAGTCTTTATATTTGTTTTGTTGTAGGAGCTGAAGCCTGCATTCTTCTTAGATACATGGATTCCTTGGGTTGGATGTATTACTCATCGTAGCTATTTTGAAAAGTAGCTGAATTATGATATTGTGTTCTTTGGATCTGTGATCAACATGTGATCTCACCTTTCAGATGTCAGAGCAGTTCAACCAGGAATTATCACTTTCAGGTAAAATTCCGTCTGGCCACTTCAATGCAGCGTTTGAGTTCACAGGTTGTTGGCAAAAAGATGCTGCTTTCACAAAATCTCTGGCTTTTGATGGGGTCTTCATCACCCTCTACAGCATTGCATTGGAAAAGTCCCAAGTGACGCTCCGTGATCAAGTCAAACAAGCAGTCCCATCATCATGGGATCCTGCTGCTTTGACAAGGTGAGCATAAAATATTATTTTTCTATTGTTCTGATATGCCTGGGGAATGAATATTGTTACTTTTTATTGGGAAATGATATTATATACACAAAAAAATTAGAACATGTCACTAAGGGGTGAATTTATTTGATTATATTTTTCATTCATTTCTTCCCATGATTGCTAGTGGTTGTCAACCTTGGTAAGTTGCACAGTACTTTTATACCCAGTTGACTGCATCCAGATTTGCTCTTTATTTGAAGATTTTATTATAATTTCCATGTGCTACTTAATATTTGACTCAAGGCACAATATTTCTGTTAGAGAAATTATATGCTATGAAAATACTATTCAGGTTTATTGAGAAATATGGTACACATGTCATTGTTGGTGTGAAGATGGGTGGAAAGGACGTTATTTATGTAAAGCAACAGCATTCCTCGCCTCTTCATCCCATCGAGATACAGAAAAAATTGAAGGAGGTGGCAGACAAGAGGTTTAGTGATGCAAGTGGACAACCTGGCTTGTATGGCGGAGAAATGGTCAGATTAAAACTATTAATTATAACACTGTTATGATGCTTTTGTCATGTTATCATGTCATGAGTATGAACCCACTTAGAGGAATTAAATAAACATCCTCATTTAAAATTCCTATAGTTCAATACATTTGTTTAATCCATTTCAGAGTGAGAGTAATGGACGCGAGTTTACATTCTTGGATCCCAGCACACCAAGTTTTCGCTCAAATGAAGAGGTAAGCCGTTAAATAAGTTGCATTGGTTGTTATGTAAGATCCATCAACTTAGCCAATTGACATTGCACAAATCTTTCCATATTGGAGAGTTGCTGATATATGGTTTATATTGCGTTTGGTGATGCTATTTTATTGCTTTAGTTATTTCCTTGTTGGTCAGCATTATTTTTCATGATGGAAATTCAGGAAATTACTGTTTTCTGGAGACGGCGAGGTGGAAGCAGCAGTAGGAATATGCCTCATATCAAGTGGTGTCAAACTGTTCAGCTTGAGCCTGAAGTGATATCAATGTCTTTTATTCCGATTTCATCACTTTTGAGTGGAATTGATGGGAGTGGATTCTTGGGACATGCCATCAATCTATATCTTCGTTGTAAGCAATAAGTATCATCATACTTGATAGATTTCTGGCATCTTTTAAATTTTCACACGCTTACTGAGAATGTCGAGACCTAATGCTGCAAACTTGAGTAGATATAATGCCTGTTCTGAGCTTACAGAATATCATGTTACCAGAAACCTTGCGGTATCATCAGTTTAAAAATGGACAAATATTCGCCCTAAGGTAGTGGCAGTTGGTGTCAGTTTTTCAAACGTTGGAAATTTGTCGGTTTTGAGTCCCGAGTATTGGTGTGTTAGAACATAATGGACAATGTTCTGCCATCAGCTGGTTATTCAATCCTTAGCCTAATTGTCAGATCGAATATCTTCTAATGGAACATCGAATGCCATATTTCATAGGCATTAAACTGCTGTTTCTCTTGCAGATAAACCACCAATAGAAGAGCTTTATCAATTTTTGGAATTTCAACTCCCAAAGCAGTGGGCACCTGTATTTGGTGACCTTGCTCTTGGGCCTGATAGGAAACAGCAAGGTGGAAAATCTTTAAAGTTCAGTTTGATGGGTCCAAAGCTTTATGTCGATACTAATGAGGTAACTTCTCCTGAATTTTAACCTTGTTATGTTTTAGTCTTAACTCACGGTGAGGTGGTGCATGTGCTTTTGACGACAAAAAGAGTGTCGTTATTTCCTGCAGTTTGAGATCTGAATTATCCACAAGATAAAAATTCGCTTTCCATCTTGAGGTTATCCCTCCTCAGTAGTCAGTAGTAACAGCAATCGTACAAGTTTCTTCCCCTTTTCTGTCTCTCCGGCTCAATTACGTACTACCTGATGATTGAATGACACTATCATAAATTTTATAAGAAAAACTTCCAACTACAAATGGCATTAAAAAGCAATTTTCTGGCTGGAAACTGGTTGTTGAACATAGCAAAAGTGACGGCCAGAATAATCAAGCTTTATGTGATCTTGCCAAAAGGAAAATGAGTCAGTTGCGGACTGATGTTTTGATCCTTTTAAAGGCCACTTGACTAGCCTTTACCTGAAATTTACGCTCGTGAGTTGCAGTTCCGACAGTTGACAAGATTTACATCACAATACTCTCAACTATGTTACAACAGATATAAGCAGTATTCTGAAGTCTCTCAGTAAAGGGATGTTCCAGCATAGAATTTAAGTTGTCGAGCACCTTGCGGCATAAAGTTCCAGTAGATGGACGTACATGGATCCTTATTAAGAATCGAGACTAGCTTTTAACATGCGAGTTGCCAATTTGTTAGCACGTCACTATGTTAGAGAAAACTTGCCCTTTCCCTGCTTAACAGACTCTGGGCATGCTTTGAGATGCATTTAACATCATTTCTTAAATTGATTGCTTTTAGCTTGATCATCTCTCATGCTTTATTATATTGAATGCACTGAGGTTACTGATAATTGAGTTCATCTATTACGTTGCAAAACTTAACTTGACAGGTGGATGTGGGAAACAAACCGGTCACTGGCCTGCGACTATATTTGGAAGGGAAGAGGAGTAATTGCTTAGCTATCCATTTGCAGCACTTATCCTCCTCACCGAGAAGCTTTCAACTTCGTCATGGATCTGGCAGAGACGCTAGTACCTCTGATGACCGTAGGTACTATGAGAAGGTCCAGTGGAAGAGTTTTTCACATATATGCACAGCACCAGTCGAGTCTGATGATGATCATTCCATAGTCACAGGGGCACAGTTTGAAGTCAAGGAATCTGGTATGAAAAATGTGCTCTTTTTACGCCTGCATTTTTCCAGAGTTACTGCTGCTACAGTTGTGAGGAAAGCAGAGTGGGATGGTTCCCCTGCCATGGCTCAGAAGTCTGGAATTATTTCAACTATGATTAGTACTCGCTTTTCGACTACTCAGAAACCTCCTCCAAAGCCGTCTGATGTTAATGTGAATTCCGCTTTATATCCTGAAGGCCCCCCAGTGGCTGCGCAAACTCCTAAACTTCTTAGGTTTGTTGACACCACAGAAATGACTAGAGGGCCACAGCACGCTCCTGGGTATTGGGTAGTCTCAGGTGCTCGGCTTATGGTAGATAATGGTAAAATATCGCTTCGTGTGAAGTACTCTTTATTGGCCGTCGTTCCACTGGATGAAGAAATGATAATGCAGGGATAAACAATCAGTGAATTTTTTATTTGTAGTCTAACATTGGGATTGTAGTGCAGTGCTTTGGGGTTCTGTGTATAAATGCTGTAATGTTTGGAGTACTTTTATATGTTTCATAAAAAAAAACTGAATGCCAGCGTTCGATCTTCATTGCTGGTAAATGCAAATTCAGCGATTTCGGTGTTAAAGCAATGTATGCAATGATAATGATCAAAAGATGGATGGAGAGTGAAGCGTTCGTTGATCAAACATTTCCTAATACAATTAAATTTTGTAGACAAACATTTGATGCATTGAGCAATATAAACTTCAGTGTTCCTTCTCTCTTGACAATTTTTGACATCTTCGATTGAGTTAAAGTTGAAGAAGTAGGAAAGTTTTTTATTATAGTCCTTTTTTATTGGAACTTTTAAGAGCACGACCTTATTATTTATATTATTAAATAAATTTAAAAATCTACACTTTTCAAATTCTACTGCAGATTTACGCCAATTTTTCTTTTTCTTTTTTCAGGTGAAAAATTAATAACAATAATAATAGCGTTGATAACAAACTGATAATATACAAGAACCATGAAAATGACAATAACAGTGGTATTAATATATTATTAATCGTAATAGTGGATAGAATTTATAAAATGTTATCTAATATGCCACTGTTTATGTAGTAGGGTCAGAACTAAAAGAAGGTTAATAAAAACAATAAGATTTTAAAGTATATTTTCGAAACCTAGTGCTATTTTATAAAAAAAAATGTACTTATTTAAAGGCTAAAAATTCATTTTAGTAGTACGTGGAAGACCATTTTAGTAAAGTATACTTCAATACCGGAGAAAATTCTGGACAGATCCCATTCCGATAGCATGAAACTCAACCACAAAATAATATTCAAAAGTAAGTTGCAGGCAATTTAGTTTTTGTAGTCTTGGGCTTACATGCAAAAAAGGAGATTTGCGTATTCAGAACATACGATTTAACTAGAATATGTTACTCAAAGAAGAGGGAGATTATTTCCAGCCGTCCTTGGTGCCGCTGGTATCTTATGCATGGTCCAAAATGCAGCACTGTATTGATTCTGCAATAAAAGTATGAAACCGAGTCATACGCAGAAGTTCGAACACGCCCCCACAACCATGACCACACAAGTTAAAATAGGTGAGGCAACGAATAGATGTGATTAATGATTAAACAGGGAAATGAGGATTAACCATACCAATAACAGTAACAACATTGACAGATGATTTGAAAGGGAATCGATTACGTTACAAGCAACAAGGTAGAGAACGACACAGAAATTTTAAATTCAATCCAAAACGACGGATAAAAAGGCAACCTGCATCATTGATCTTGGATTGGTGGTGTAAGTCGTCTCAATCATTGACTCCTTCTGTTTCCGAAGAAGATGTAGAGATGAGCTTTGGGAAACATGTCATGCGCTAACATCAAATTCAAGTAATAATTTAGAGATTACCTGAATTTCAAATCCATAATGACAAGAAACCCTCTTCACATCTTCCAAGCTAAGCTCAATTGACATCTCCTTCGAATATAAAAGAATATCACATGGACAAACCCAAAGTATTAGATGTTTCTCAATATATGAGATGAAGTACATGCTTATTCACTTCAGATTAAAAAGCTCACATCGTCCTGATTATATGTGTCTGCGAAATGATAGAGTAGGGGCCCCAAATTTATCCACACCTGCCAAGTATTTAGAATTGGGTATGATGGAAGAAAAGGATTTAACAAGTAAATTCATTAACAACACTTACTCCCCCATCTTTGAGAATTCTTGAAATAATCTCAATATATTCCACAATGTTGTGAGCCGTATCAAGGAAGAAACAAGTCACAACTGCATCCCAAGCTCCTGAAAACTTAATAAATATAAGTAAGAAAACAAGCATAGAATAATCACATAAATGTGCATCATAATTAAATATGTTTAATGTTAAAAACATTCCTACCTACTTGGCTTGGATCATTGTATACTTCAACAAAATCACCTCCGCACATTGAGAAGCCTTCAGTAATCCCTGCACTGTTACCAACAGATTTCAATACAGTCTAGTTACGAAAAATCAGCGTTAATGTGGTTCATGATTCATCTTAAAAGATCAAGTAAGCTGCACTTTGCTAGGATTATGCTAAAGAAGTTAAGATAAGTAACTCGTTAAGAACTACCATACAACAGTTGCACTTCAACAGGCAAATTTAAGCAGCTCTTTGAAAAAGAATTTCATAGCATTGCCACAATCAAGAGTGGCATGGTGGAGAAACAGAAGGATAAAAATGTTCAAATCATTAGGAGAAAGGTAACATATTGGGAATAGAAAATAAATAAGTATTAATCAAAGGATGCCTATCTAATTTTGACTTCTTCCTGGTATGACAGATGGGTACGTACAATAACCGACAAACAAATGAAAATAATATATAAGATAGATGCCCATACCGAGAAGAATAGAAATAGTTACAGATTTAAAACAAAGAGTTAACCAGCACCTAGCTGGATGAATATCTGGAATCGAAACAGGACGTAGCTGATCATCATCTGAAAGTGAATTGCAGTTACTGTGTATCCACGGATATATTCTCCACTCGTTAGCAACTTGAGATCTAAAAAATTGATAATTTAGTATTCAACGAAGGTTGATATTTGTAAAGAAAAAATCAGAAGTCACTCACTGGTTTAATATGAAACTGGAGCATATCATCATGTAATAAGAAAATTCATTCCCTTGGCTTATAAAACCTGTGATGCAGTAAAATTGTTAGGCTGCTATGAAGGAAATAGATAATGTGGAAAACTACGTGTCCATTTACAGAGACATACCCAGACATGAGATTTCTAATGCTAACCTCCCCAGTCCAGCTCCAGGGACTAAGCAGGTAGGAGGACTGTTAAAAAAGAGTTTTCTCAGTATTTACCAACATAATACACTAACATCTTAAAGCACTGCTAACTGTCACGGTAGTATGTAACAAATAGTTCATTTAGCACAACAGCAAGATAGTTTAGCAGCATCGAACAGACAATAGTGGTTAGTAAAATATTGCAGAAACTATGCCTTTCTTTTGAACGATGAGGAAAAAGTCGTTGAAGTTCTTTAAGAATTGGCTTATAGCATTCATCACGTTCCCTCTGACCCTGAAACGAAATAAAAAGAAAGTAAGTAGCCCTCTTAAGTGTCCATCTGTCGTTTTCTCTCTCCTTTTTATTTATCTTTATTTAATTGGTGATACCTTATCCCCAAATTGTTAAACATAACAGAACAGAAAACATTGTAACGTAAGATCTAGGTTCTTCAATGAGACAAGAAAATTTAATAACTACCTCTGCTGCCCAATCCCTGACAATGTTTCTTATGATGCATCGAACCTGGAAAAACATGAAAGCATGAAATTCAAAATCTTACACAAATGGTTTCATTTCCCAAGATGAAAACTTTACACAACTAAAAGAAAGACTCGTATAAATAGCAGAGTAATATCTGATAGTAATTACTTGAGGATTGATACAGAGCTATGATGGCATCTTTGCACAAAATAACAACAGAAAGATGATTTGTTGCCATTGTTAACGAGTAGCAGTATAATACTACTATTACAGGACTTCAAAAGAAACATGTGCGAGTTTCTTAAAAAAAGATAGAGCAGCTACGTATATTGACTGAACTTGCAGAATTACCCGTAGGAATCTCTAATCAATTCAGCAAACAATAAAAAGCTTCCATAATCAAGTGTAACCTAATCATTTCAAGGTTTTACCTTTCGTGATGTACTGTTTATTTACTTAGATTTTAAATTTTTGACATTTTGTTGAATCCGACTGACATGGATCATAACCTTAACTTTCATTAGTCTGGGAGAATTATCACTTAAAACAGCACAAAAGAACATGAAAATTCATTGACTTAGAGAAATAGCACACCTTGTCTACGTCAACTAAAGGAACGTGAAACTGGAAAGATGGGTCCAACCAATCAGGTGGTGATGAGGAAGCCTGAAAGAGAATCCAAACACTAGTATTAGTTTTACAACAATACAATAATTACACAACCCACGGAACACCGAAGCAAAATATACAGTATTATTTAGTCCTCCAATGGTCCTTTTACTTTCCACGTGCTGGAGTTGGTCAGGAACAGATAAAGTAGAGCAAGAAAGAAAGCATAGCAATTTTCAATAACGAGAAAATGCACAACTTTCACGAGAAAGGATACAAAGTAATGAACTTAATTGATGAGATCATTTTTTTAATACTGGGATTGGGCTTGAATCTGATACTTATTTTGACTCATTCAACAAGTGCTTTTAATTTGGAAAGCAGAGACTGATTGATGAACTATGAATACCCTACTACCAATTATAAATAATTACTTTGGTCACTCAAATGGATGTTATTTGTTTCATACCACATAGTCAAAGCAGGGGGACTCAAAAACACAAAACAATTTATTCTCGGGAAAATGCAGAATAAGAATGATGAACAACCATCAGTTTTCAGTGCAAGATATATATATAAAAGAAAAATTAAAACTTACATGTCCATCACAATCAAGCATAGAAGATGATCGGGGATTATCAGAATTTTCTGCATTTGTCTTACATTGAGATCTTATAGAGCAGTTCCCAGCATTTTCGTTTGAAGATTCAATTTTCTTCTCCTGTTGTTATCTACAGAGGTCAAATTTTCATAATGAAAATGAAATAGACAAATAATTGAATAGGAAACAACATGAATTTTTTAAAAAAATTCAAAAGACAAAAGTCAGACCTCTGGGACAATTTTTCTGTTTAGTGGCCTATATTCTCCATTATGACCTTTTCCATCACCAATTTCAGCCCATGAATGTGGATTTCCACATTTCCCACCAGACAGAGATGGAAGTTTCATTTTATCAGATAAAAGGCGGTTATCATTGGTCATGTTTTGATCCTCGAAATTTTCAATATCTTGATTCAAGTCAATTGGGGGTTCAAATGCCTGCCAAAGCCCATTTGTTGCACTTAGAACGAAAAATTAGGTGCCAACACATATGAAGTTTGCAAAGTGCTGACTCATGCTTAAATATAGAAGTTAAAGAATGATGATGGACAAGACATAAATATAAACAAGGAGACAAAAAAATATATCTATCAATCACCTTAAGCATTTCAAAAATGAAATATGAATTTTGTGAGATACACCTGCAAAATGAAAGCATCTAAACAAAATCATTCTCAGGAAGCATGAGGGTAAAATTATGTTCAAATCATTCACAATCTGTCACTTGTTAAGCTATAATATCCATCTCATAAAATTAAAAAGAATACGAGTGCCGTTCAGATGGAGTCATATCACATGTGAAGAGGTTGTATCATTGCCTAAGGTTGTCGTTTCTTGGTCTAAGTGCAGTACTATTGCATTCATATTTCATGTGAGGCACGCCAGTGGACTATTACAGTATCCATTGCCATGATATTCAATTGGAAGTGGGCAATCATAGAATTTCCACCAAGTCCTGGTCATACACTTCCAGCCGTAGTTTTATTTACGATAATGGATATCAATTCGTTTTCTGCTAGTCTGTATTTCGTCCACTTTTGCAATGCTTTATAAAATCCCGACAACATAGAAAAAAATTATATTAAACTATGTTTCAGATTTCAGTATAATGAATATGTTAAAGATAGGTATACCATCTGAGTTTCTGATATTTGAATGGAATGTGTGGTAACAGGGCCTGCAAACGTCCAAGCAAGAGCATCAGAAAAGAAAAGGTTAAAAGTAGTTCCATGACCACATTTGATCGACCATAAACAATACCTTGTGTGCTGGTGGAAGCCTTCTGAAGCATCTTTCATATCTTCTGATATCCTCCTCTGCAGCCTCCGGATAGCTGTATTGAGAATTCAATCACAAATCACAATAAAAGTACTGAAAGTTGATTCAATTAAAACGAATCAGTACATAGATCTTCAACAAGCTTCGATTAAGAAATAGAAGAAAAAAGTAACGACGAAATTGGACATGAATAAGTGAATCTTTGAGATGACAAAAACAAACAAAAAGCTGATAGTACTGGAACCAACAACAAATAAGCAATATCATATGCAAACAAGTGGATGGATAACGATACCCTTTGATAAATACTGAAATTAAGAATCTCTTCATTCCTTCACACTTGAGGCTTACCAAGAATGCATTAGGATAAATGCGCACAAGAGCTTAACGTGCACAGAAAAAAAAACCAAGAGATAATTCAATAGTGATACGGATGAAGGAGATTAAGATTAAAGCTCAAAGATGGACACCAATCACTGGAGTCAAACACATGGTTCTTCTAATACTTCATGACTCATATTTAGGAAATGGAGGACGAAATTGGAGGCTTCACTTTCCTTTGATATTTTGTCAAGGACTCGAGTCTATATGGACTGAGAAGCAAAGATTCATTCTTTGGGTATGAGTGAAAGCCTTGGAGGAATTCAACTGCAATTGTGAAACTCAAGTTCGTAAAGAAATCCCAGTGGTTCATCCTTAAATGGTTCGATTTAGAAATTCTCTCATTTGTCTCCCACTATGTGATGATACGAGTTAAACTGCTCAGTCATGTGCATTTCCCGAACATCATTGGGCTATAACAACTTCACAGTCACAGTACAACCATCCGAAGAAAATAACCCGTATTATCAAATAAAAAATTAGAAAAACTGAAATATCACAAGTAAAGCTTCGCTTCCAATCAGAAAACAAGTCAAACCAGATAAAGCCGAGAAATTTCATTGGATTCACCACGCAGGAAAACAAACATCGAGACAAATCGATGCAGAGTGCGGCTAAAGATGGGTCCAGTCTAGAAATTTTACTTGAGGTAAGCACTGATTATACGGCGAAGGGATTTAACTTCCAGAGCTTCTTCCAGCTTCCGACGCCGCAATTCCTCGTCTTCAGTTTTCGACATTTCTTTTCCTTTTCGACTGAAGTTGCTTCTGCTGAGTAGTATTTCACGGTCATTCTTGTGGATATGGGCCGGGTCAAGTAAAAATTGGGCGAGTCCAAATAAACACGTTCCTTTTCCGAAAAAGATCATGAAAAACAAATTGAATTAAAATCAGCTATGACAGAAAAAATTGAAAATCCCGACGCTTTCCCATTTTCATTCAGAGCTCGTTTCGAAATTTTCCAACCTGAACTTTTTGGTCCCAAGTAACATTGGGAAAGGGATCGAAAATTAAATATCTATTCGATGGGATATCGATGACGAAAATCCTGGTTCAGTCCTAGTTATTTGACCATATTATCTAGTTCTAAGAGTTTTAATGTTATCGATCAACCAAAAATGTTTGAAAAAAAATCCTGGTTTGGTCCTTCCGTCTACGGATTGGTCATTGACTCTCATTTCTTTGTATGAAGTTGTTATCGTCGATGTCCTTTTCGCTTTCCTTAAAACGAAATATGGTGGCTAGTTATTATCAAGTGAACAGTTGTACTCATAGCCAATCTGGTACACAAAACTGTTTGCAAACTCTTCCAAAACCTGGATGTAAACCTCGGATCACGATCTGACACAATAGAAACAGGCACTCCATGAAATCGCACCACGAAATATATGTACAGTTTCGCCATTTTCTTTAAATAATACTTCATATTTTAGGGATTGAAGTGAGCAGACTTCGACAATCTATCAATAACAACCCACACATCATCACAACCTCTGCTGGAACGAGGCAAATACGTCACAAAATCCATAGCTATGTGCTCCCAATTTCATTGGGGCACCTCTAAACTCTGTAATAAATCATCAGGTCTCATCCTCTCGGCCTTAACTTGCTGATAGTTCAGACGCGCAACAAAGTCAGCAACATCACACTTTAAACCTGCCCACCAGAAGTGCGGCTTCAAGGCATGGTACGTCTTTCTTGCACCAGGATGGACACTACGTCTACTGCAATGTGCTTCTCTCAAGATCTCCTCCTTCAATCAATCAGATTTGGCACTACCAACCTGCCGCGAAACCTCAGACAACCATCAGACGAGACAGAATAGTCTTCCAACTGTTCAACTCTAATCTTCAACTTCAACTCATGGATAGATGGATCTGTTCTCTAAACTGCTCCAATATTCGCAAAAGTGACTCGTTTGCCCATTTTTCAGGTTATCTTATCTCGGTTCATTTATCTTATATGGAATTACTGTAACAAAAGTGACTCATCTTAAATATGTTTGCTACAAATTTGGTGGTCGTGCCACATATATGCAAAATGAAATATCTTTTTATCGTAGAGATGCGAAACTAATTTCTAAAATATCAATGTCGATGGAAATTCCCAGTTTGAATATAGGGTAAATGTGACAATTTTCAATACTAAAAATTATAGAATATATTGTCTTGTTACAACTACCAAACAATAATCATGCCCACAGCTTTTACATATTCCCCATAACTCATGTATAAATATAAAATATATTGGGAATAAGAACTTAAAAACTATAAAAAAATAAAACTGAAATGTGACTATTTTTAGAATCACCCACTCTGATATCCTAACCACTTCAAATATTTGAACTATCCACACATTGCCAAATGCCAAGTGCTTATGTAATATCATAAAATAATAATTATCAACAATGAGATCAAAGCATCTAAAAATTAGAGGTTATATAAAAAACTAAACTCTAAAAATTTAATCGGCCAAAGCCATGTAAGTGGGTATAACCAATTTGCTTCCAATAATGATTTTAACGAGTTTTGTCGCAAAAAGAAAATCATCTATTACAACAAATACATATAATATAAGATATATTTTGATTTGTTTAATTTAAAATGTGATGACATTTATTACGCTACACATCGACGACGTTGGGTCGTCGAAATCTTCCGGTCTCCCAAATCTATTGAAAGTTTTGGCGAGCCATTCGAGCTATTTGAGCAGCTAGGGTTTAGAGTTTAGAACGACAGCGAACGGAGGGAAAATGGTTGATCGCTGCAAATTCTGGCTCTCCAAGAAGAACAGGCAGTGTGCAAACTCTCCTCTCCTCGATTCTTCGTAAGATTTATCTCGTCATCTCATTTGCAAATTTTTGACGTGCATTCATCGTGTTGTTCATTACTTTATTTTAATTGTTTAGGTTCTGCGGAAACCACACTCAGAGATCTCATACTCAGTGGATTCCTTGCCCCATCGATCCTGCTCAGTAAACCCATTATCTTTACTGCATGATATTATGTTTCTTTCTAATGCCTGCTCCATTTATGCACTGAAACACGCATTAGTTTATTATCATTTGGACAAAAGGCTTATATTTTTGGGAAAAAAAGTTGGACGATGGTTCCCAGCTTTCTATAGGCCGGTGGCCACCCATATTATATGTATAGTATGTATGTGGCGATACACTCAGAACATTGTTTTGCATGGTGTAGCTCCGTGCTTCAGGAAAATCTCAAAAGCCACTTAAACAGATGCCCTTTGCTGAAAAGAGTGCGGTCTCTTGAACTTCAACCTTTCTACCAGAAGGGTATTAACGCGGGTGAAGAGTATGGCGATGATGAAGTAGAGAAACCTGCCGTCGATGACTCTGCCCTTACTTCACAGATGAAAAGGAGTGCCATTTACGCCATGACGGGGATAGAATTTTCTGCATTGGTTGCTAAAATCAAGTCCGTGCATTCTTCATTATGCAGCGATATTCCAGGTTCTTACAAGATTCCTGGGGCTTGTAGTACATGGACCCATCAAGAAATCGTCAAGTATTTAAAGAGTTCCAACATTTACTCATTTGCTGCTCCAACAATGTTAACTTCCATTGTAATTGGTTAGCTATCTGTCTTTTTCTAGGAAATTACCATATCAAGAGAAACATGTGTTGCAACAAGCTTCAATTCTTGGGAATCTAGAAGAATTTGGGGCGCTAAAACAATCTCATTTGACTGATAATTCAACTGAGGACCAGTATGATTCCAGCGAAGTGTCTGAGAATAACAATGATATTTCTGCGGTAGTTGAGTTTGGAGCTGGGAGGGGGTACTTGACACAGATGCTCTCTGATTGTTATGGGATCAAGAAGGTGGTGTTGGTCGAGCGAAAGTCATATAAATTGAAGGTAAGTTAATCTGAAATCCATATGGTAAATACTCATTTTTTGGACTGAAATTCTCTGCCTCATCATGTTTGTTTGAATATAAGTTTTGATTGGGATTTGGTGCCTGCCTCTTTTTCATGTGTTTCACTCTACTCAGACAAATGTTTTTAACCATTAATATAAAATTTTGAATTGATACTATTAGGCTGATCGGAGTTTGCGACAGAAAGAGAGATTAATACTAGAGCGGTTGAGAATAGACAGTAAGGTTTCAAATCCTCCTTCTATGAATCCTAACACATTTTTCTATGTTTTCTTGATTTGCTTTTTATCTACATAATGACAGTTGAAACAGTGTAGTCATCGATGAATACTTTTTTTACTCGTTCCCTTGTGATGCATCTTTTAGAGAGAGCTAGATCTGTCTTGAAGGTTGTTCATTCATGATCGAATGCATGATATTGTTATTGTTATTCTAAAACATAGCAATTGAGAGATACTAGTATATAACGCTCAATTAAGGTTATTTAAAATGTGTTATTGTGAATGTTTTGTATTGATGTAATTAATACTTTGACTAATGCAGTTGAAGATCTGAACTTGAAGGCCGTGGAGGCTTTATGGGGAGCCAAGTATGTAGCCATTGGCAAACATCTCTGTGGGCCTGCGACAGGTATATTTTTCAATTAACAACACTTATTCCTTGCCATTCTACAGGCCTCTGACGTGGTGCAACTTTGCTTCAGATGCAACCTTAAGATGCTGCATTACCCAACATCCTGAAGATAGCCCAACTACTCAGTCCCAGTCCCAAGCTAGTTATCTGAAAGCTGTAGCTATCGCAACATGTTGTCATCATCTTTGTCTGTGGAAAACTTATATAAGTATATCAACTGAAGTTCTCCTGTTCCGTTTTATGTTTATTCACCTGCTGTTTCCATTTTCCTTTTCATTTGGAGTATTGTTACATGTGACACATGGCCAATTAACAACCTGCAGACAAGAGATACTTTTCTGATTTGGGTTTCTCCAAGGAAGATTTTCACGCCATTTCATGGTTTACCAGTTGGGCAGTTGATGCAGATCATGGCCCAGAATTTTCTGTCGCGGATCACTCAGCGCTACTTGAAATCTTGTATAACATGTTACTTGTTTACATTATTCACTATTCTTGTCCCACTTGTTCCAACAGGCATTCTATTGTGCTCTTAGTTGCCATTTTTTAAGTTGAGCATTTGGCATCTCTTATTTCCATTTTCAGGGTGATTTACAAGTTCAAACCGGTAGTTTATCCACAAATTAATCTGTGAGGGGTGCTAGAGCGATCGAATGGATTTTAAAGATTAAAATTTGTAGTTTTAGAAACTCTATGCATAAAACTCCAAATATTCTTGAATGAAGCTGTTGCGTATGCTTTCTTTGGATTTGTTGATCACCTCTGTTTGCTAGTGTACGATGACTTTCCTTTGTCGTAATTTAGGTGGGAGAAGAAGGAAACTTGCCCTGTCTCGGACTTATGCGCGGTTGAAGAGATAGTGAGGCAGATGCAGCCCACAGAACGGGCAGCTCTGGGATTCATGTGTAAGGATATTATCGATTTTGGGAGGTTGAAGTGGTTGGAATCGCAAGGGCTGAAATCTCATCTTGTAAAATATGTCCCCTCTAGTATTTCTCCTGAAAATAACCTCTTGGTTGCCGGGGACATGACAAATTCTTGATGTGTGGTGATTTCTATTTTCCTTTCACTTCTTGGGAGCTTACACATGTGTCTGAAAACGGAGTTGCAATTTTTATTTAGATTCAAATTCAATTTATAATGAGAATTGTTGATTTGCTACCCGTTTTTAAATAATCAAAATTATTCAATTGCTACATTGTAAAATCGGAAATCAAAACAGAACAGAGTTTATTGATAATTTCAAGTCGAGGTATAAGCCACTAAGATCAATTAAGTACACAAATGAATTTTAAATTAAGAGGCAAGTAAATGAATGTGTGTATATAGTACTTGTATTTTCCATATTTTCTTCTGTTGTTAAGCTTAAAAAAACCAGAGAAGAAGATGCTTAAAAAACCAAGGTGAAGATTATTTACTTAGTAATGAATTTTTGTGTGTCGGAGGAAAGATTTAAGTGGAGAAAGAGCACCGGCATGCAAAATTATTCTTGTCAATTTGGATCTTATTATTAGTTTCATAAAAAAAAATCAATTTGGATCACATTTATAAATCATATGTGATGGAAATAAAAAATCATAGTGGTGAGCAAGTGCAACATGAGTATACTTTTTCTAGCAAAAGAGTAATAATTCGTGGGTAAATGAGTAACTCAACATCGTAGTTGCTGGAGTCAACAAATGCAAAAAGTCAACCGTCCATTGTTCAATCTCTTCGTCCTATAAATTATAATCATAGCAGAATCAAAGTTATTCGGATCGAAGCTCAATTTTTTTTTTTCTGACAAAATGAAGAGGCAATGCCATCAAATTACCGTTATAATCCTCTCCCTCCTTCTTTTATCCCATCTCAAATCCACAAAATCACACACAGTGTGCATAATAGGGAGCGGCATCGGCGGCGCCTCAGTCGCCCACTTCCTCCGCCGCTACTCCTCCTCTATCCAACCCCAGGTGATCGACCGAGTCACAATATTTGAGAGGAACGGCGTCGTAGGTGGACGTATGGCCACAGTCACCATATCCGGAGAGACCTTTGAGGCTGGCGCCTCCATTCTCCACCCCAAGAATCACCACGCCTTGAATTTCACCAAAAGTCTGAATCTTTCAGTTAATGACCCCAAAAACACCGAGGATACTCTGTCTCTGGGCATTTGGGACGGCCATAAGTTCGTTTACAAGACACTGAGTTCGAACTCCAAGTTGCCTATTGTTCAACGCTTCGTGTCCTATGTGAATTCGATCATAATATGCTTGAGATATGGCTTCTCTCTCTACCGGATGAATAATTTTGTAGAGGTATAAATATGTTCGCAGGATTTAAGGGTTTTTGTTTGGTCAGGTACTTGTTTTACAAAATTCTACTCGGCCAGGTGTGATTTTTACTTCTCAAAGCATTGCTTTTGCTGCACTAATCATTATTCGCGGTACTATACGTTGATGCAGTGTTTTCTGCAGCTTGAAGTTATCTATCTCATTGGCTTTATGTTTTGTCACTTGTTCCTGTTTGTATTCCTGTGTTTTTGGAACTAATATGCTACAATGTACAAAAGCGCCCAGGATTTGGGTCGGGAAACTTAAATTTGTTGACAAAATCTGTTATAGCTGTTGTTATTATAAATTTCTATTGCATGCCATTTAGTTTCTGATCTAATCAGCAATTGTAGGCGATGCTCCATAAATTTTTGAGGTATTATGAAGATTTTGAATCCCGGCCCATCTTTGATAGTGTTGAGACGATGCTTAAATGGGCGGGACTATACAATCTCACCACACGAACACTGGGAAAGGAACTGGTGGAAGCTGGATTGTCTCCTTTACTTATACAAGAGCTTGTGACTGTGAGTTACTTAACGGATGCTCTCTTTCTTACTCTTATGCACAGCACTGTTACCTGCCTGTAGCTCCATCACCTTTGGTTTATCTATCCGTAGAGTATAGATGCATTTAGCTTGAGGTGATATGGGGGTATTTGCTTGTTTTGCAGCTGAGTATGAGATTTTTCTTACTTTTGTAGGTTATAACGAGAATAAACTACGGGCAAAGTGTGAACATCAGTGGACTCGCTGGTGCAGTTTCCTTGGCTGGATCAGGAGGTGGTTTATGGTCTGTTAAAGGAGGAAATTGGCAGATGGCTGCTGGATTAATTGAGCGTTCAGATGTTCAGTTGCTTCTTAATGAAGAAATAGAGTCAATTTCTCACCTTGGAGATTTTTATGAGCTTAACTCAACGGTGGGAAAGAGTTACAGCTGTCACGTTACGGTGGTGGCAACACCCTTAGATGAGCTTAATATACGTTTCAGTCCTGGAATATCGATACCTCCCAGGAAATTGCAGCACACTCATGCAACTTTTGTTAGGGGTATTTTGAATCCTGTGAGTACATACCACATCATCGGAATCTTTTGTGTTCTATTAAGTTCCGTTCGTCATTTTCTTCTTGTAATTTAATCATTTGTTTTAATTAGGCTTATTTTGGTCTGAAAGATGTTAAGGACATCCCTGAATTAGTTGGCACGATAGAGTCCGCCGATGTAGCTTTCTCGAGTATCAGTATTCTCAAACAGCATGAGAAGGATATAACGTACAAAGTTTTCTCCCGCCAAGAATTGGCGGATGACTTGCTTGACCAAATTTTCAGGTATATTTAATTTCTTGTATTGCAGGTGATTATATAATTATGTGTCTTCTGATACTGATATAGCAAGCCAAATACAACCTTTTGTTTGTTGCTCTGAAAATTTACTCCACAGAAATGGCTTGAAATTTGAAAGGGCAGTCCCTTACTCGCCATGTAGTTATTGGTAGCATAAATCCAGGGTCAACCACTAGATTTCATGTTATGCGAGGATTTCATGGATTTTGTACTAAAACTTGCAATTTTAGAAAAATCATGCATAAATTTCAATTTTTGTATTATACGAAGAACCGTCCCTGCCATTTATGCTAAATAGTTCGGAATAGGAAGGAGCAGATGCGGCACTTAATATGGGCACGACCTGTGGCTAGATACGAGGAAATCATTGTAGCTAAATATGCGATGATTTGGGTAAGAAAATCGTAATGGTGGAGGCTCATGATCTAGTTACTCTATCCTGGTTTATAAGGCGTATCCTGGATTCATGTACCAGTGGTGTATCGAGCTGTAAATTTTCCTTGAGTAAAGTTTTGCAATACTTCAAGGGAGGAAAACAGCCCCTTTTGTTTAAGATATTAATTTGTCTCTGCCCCAACTTTACTTTGGATTTTATCTTTAGTTTTCTTGTAGACTTACTATCTTGTTGCACTTTGATTCAGTGTGAGAGAGGAAACGATGAAAATCAACTGGGGTGCTTATCCACATTACCATGCTCCTGAGAAGTTTGCTCCCTTCATTTTAGATGATAGTCATCTATACTATGTCAACGCATTCGAAAATGCAGCTAGCGCCATGGAGACAAGCGCTGTCTCAGCTGAAAATATAGCAAGGTTAATCCTCTCGAGATTAATTGGGCAAGCTGATTTAAGTTCACCAAACTTGAAGAGCAACGTCATTTTATCTGAAAAGCATCTCGAATTGTAAGTTGAAGTATCAGTTTTTTTACGAGCTGATAGTGTAAGTATGCAGGTGACTAAAGTTTATGTTCAAATGCACGTGTGTGTAGATGCAGAAACAGAAACTCTATCCGAGAAAAATTGTGCCAGAAACACAGATATTCTGTCTAGATTAGAATGTAATATATTTACTTTACCATGTCTGTACCATTCCATAGAGGGGAAGATATGTGCAAGGATTTGAATATGATTATTCATCTCCATATTTGGCATTGCACTCGCTTGAGGCTTGAAGTTTTGAAATTACTTTGGATATTGTAAATGAAGTATAGACTTTATTTAGTTGTTTCTTAATTGGATGTTCTGGTAAATTGCAGCATTTTCCTCCGATTATAATGCAAAACGGCCCTTGTATTGTTCTATTTTTCACTATAAAACCATGAGATAGTAATGAGTAAAAACAAAACAGCTGCCTGGCTTGATTGATATTGAGGTTATGAATTTACAAACTATTGATTTCAAATTCATTTACTTGGATGGATGCACAAATTTCAAATGAAGTTCAATTCCACTCCTAGTGCATTAAATCTACGAATACTACTGAAATGGCAACTATCTAGAGCCCTGATGTCACGATATTCGTGGCTAAAATCACCACCGAAAACTTTTTATTAAATAATAGGATTTGAGCTGATCACTTCTTGATTGTATTCATGTGTTGGACAAAAGAATATATATTTTAGTAGTGATATATGAAATATATAGACCAATTGCCAAATTCACAAAATTCTAAATATAAATAAATTATACCAGCGACAGCATCCTTTCACAACAAAATTGGCCGTAGCCCGTAGGGTGTTGTGTTCGTAGCTAGTAGCTACACAATTTTGTGATTTTATTTAATATAACGTGAACAATTGTTTTTTCAGCCCAGCCCATTCGAGGGTACTAGCGTGATTCCGCTTGGAAAATTGATTAATAGTAAAAGTGGGGAAATTGATTCATTATAAATAGGCCGAGTTAGACGAGGGAATTAAGAGAGAGAGAGAGAGTGAGGGAAGGGTAGAGAGAAAGAGGAACACGTCAGGCGAATATACGTAGCAACACCGCCTCTCTGATTTCCCCTCCGCTCCTCTTTTAGGTACGCATTCTACGTCTGCCAAAAACCCTCGAATCAATTCCTTGTACACTGTACACTCCGTAACTCGGAGCTCTCGCCTCGGCATTTGATCTCTTTCTGGCGGGAAACGGATGAATTCGATGTATGTTTTCTTTCCCCGTTCTCGTGGTCTGCGGATTGGACATTATTGTCGGGTTTTATTCAACTGTTTTGCTGTTTTGCATCGTGGATAGAGAATTGGGTATCGTGGCGGTTTCTATGCATGCAGGATTGTTGTTTATTGATTTTCGTGGACGCGAGAAACTGAATTCTCCTTTGACTTTTTCTCTGATTCGCTTCTTAATTGTGTTTTTCTCAGGATTGATGAATGGGCAGTCGATTGTTTTGATAACTTGGGTTTGTCAGACGGTTCTTATAGATTAACATTTTGCTGGTATATATATTTTTTTTCTGGGCTCTTTACTTCATCGTTGTTTTTACCCCCTTTTCGCATTTTCTTACTCTCTGCGCGTGGGTTTTGAGTTCAAGCAATTCTTTTACTTCAGCATTGCTTATCCACATGTGCTTTGATTTTACTTGTTTTACAGTGTATGAACTTGTGACTAGAAGGTATTTAAATGCACAATTATGCCTCTCTACAAAAGAAAGCCAATTCCGTTGGTTGAAAAACCCAGCGATCTGAAAAATCAAGAGCTGGTCTTTCAAATTCGCTTCACAAAGGAAATCTTCAGAAACTATAGGTAATATTTCTTCTCATTAAAGTGTAATGGATGGTAAACTTAAGACTGGTTTATTGTTCTATTTCACTTTTTTCCTCCATCTAAATTTAATTTGCACAGTGACTATTTGAAGAGGATCAATTTATATCGCCAGAGGGTTTGGAATTGCAAAGCTACAGGGAAAGGTAACTTAACCTACGAAGAGGCTTTGATTTCCGAGAAAAAAGCTTCTGAAAGAATCCGAAATATTCCTAGTGGATATGTGACTCGTGTACTTCGTGATGTTCAATACAGTAAGTACTCCTCTTTGGGTTTATCAATCTAGTAAACGCGAGGAAGCATTTTTTTCATTCTACTAATGAGCCTAAATCTGGCTTTATTCTGTTTTTGTTTTTTTTCTGCTTGTCGATTAACTACTAACTAATCCAAAAAGGGGAAAGTATTGATTTCTTGTTGGATTTTTTTGTCACAGTGAGCTGTTGTACTTCTCGATAGGCATAATAATTATCAACTTGTTGCTTTTGCACATACTTGTTTCCTTTTCGTCCGTTCTTTCCAGGCCACGTGTCAAAGGCCTTTTCTGTGACCACGTTCCTTTCTTTAAACAAGTTCTTTTCTGCATATTAGAAGCCTGAGAAAATTTGAGATAGGAAGGTGGTCAAATTCGTTTAACTTTCACGATGCGAGTTTTTCCAAAAGCTAATAGTGGTCCAGACAGCTCATTGCTTCCTCTGACTCTTGGACATCACCATTTTTTTCTTGCTGATAATCTTAAGCACGGTTACTTCCTAGTGATATAGTCTTCAGATATGGTTAGTACGCCTATGAACATGTGTCCTTGATAACATTCGTTGTACCTAGCTTCAGTTTCTGTTGTCGCTTGTATGATCTTGGTAAGTAATATTTTGAGGGATTCTTTATGGAATATTGGGAATCTCTGTTAACACTGAGGGGGCGATTATTTCCAATATTGGACCAACAAAAATATTTTATGGTTGTTGGTATAAAGACTGGCATTAGTGGTGTCATTAAATTTGATAACATCTATTCATGCTGTAATGGTTTATTTCTTTTACATTGTTCTTGGAATTCATATACAGCTTGATGCTCAGCCATGCTACATCGTGTATATATTTCAAGTAGGCAATTCCGTTGCAAGCGCTATGGCCCGTAAAGCTCATTCTCATAGCACTCCTTTAATTTTTTATTCTCATAATGTTCCTAGGCGGGTTTGGAGTTTTTATCCTCTTAATTAAATAGAACTGGTTTACCTCAGTTATGAATTCAAGCTGATGTGATGAGGTCTTGTTCTAGTTATCCTCTTTTTTGTTCATTTTATGTAGTTACTGGTTGGGCACAAAAAATTCTCTCCCTCCCCAGCATAAACATACCTGTGGGTTTTTTTCAAATAAAAGGAATAAAAAAACTGACGTAGATGAAATCAAACATTGATGTTACTATCACTATCAGCCATTAGAGAAACGCTATCATACCCAAACAATACTTGATGGGGGCGTACTGCAGCCAAAATCATGCTTATAGCTAAGTCAGCCCTGCTCAAGCAAGTGATTCTCATTTACCACACCTTCGTTACCCCATAATCAATATTAGAGCCAAAGTTACCTTAGGAGCAATGATTTTTATCGTCCTCTTGAATCTTAGGAATCAGAGAGTTCCCCCGTTGAAAACCATGCCCCAGGCTTGGATATAAGGAAATCTTATTTTTGGTGTTTCTGTTGTTGCTAATTTGTCGGGAAGAGTTGTTGATGCTTTGAACTGCATTTGATTTCTTGACTTGACTATCTGCTCTAATTGGATCAAGGTTGTCTTTCTTCCAGACTATGTTCTTGTGGGTATTGTTACTACATTGAAAGAATTACCTCTGAATCTATTTTCGTCATGGCAGGCATGCTAAATTTAAGGGATCTGGTCAACACAATTGCTGTAAAGTTACAAGGTCCATTTACAGTGGGTGCTGAATTATATGGAAGGAAGGACGGTCGTTTACATCCATGCAAAATTGTGAAAGTTCTTCAGGAGGATGCTAGCAGAACACAGTATGAGATTGCATGGCTTGGTAGTGACCATGAAATGAATGGAAAAATCATAGTAAATGCTGATGAATTGACGGGAAAGAATCCACCTCTTAGTAAACGTTTTCTAAAGTCTTTCATAAAAGACTCTACTTATCGAAGTCTACCTTGGGTCATACATGATAATTTGGCAAGGAAGCATGGAATCTCGACTGCTCCTCCTTTAGAACTAAAGAGTAAAATTTCCGTCCAGGATGGACTTGTTGTTTGTAATAGAAAGCGAAAGAAAATTGAAGACAAACAAGAGACAGAGGTGAAGTTTGAATCTATTTTTTTCCTTTAGTACCTTAATTTGTTTTTGGAGCTGTGTCCTGAAATATATTTTGTTAATTACAGGAGGAAAATAAAAATGGGCTCAAGGTTTATAGACGGAGGAAATCAGGTGAGGAAATTTCTAAGCCCTCAGCATCCACAACGAATGCTGATGGAGGTAGGCCTTGTGCTTTTCACGTCCAGCATGGTTGTTTCAGTTGCTCCTAGTTTAATTTTTTCCTTGTTCTCCAACAAATGTAACACGTGCGAGTCATGTATTTAATTTTGGATCCGGTGTAATAACAAGAAAAGGAGAGTTGGGTTGGGCTAGATTAGTTCTTTGTTCTTTTGTTTCCTTCGTGTTTTATTGTATACACATGTTGATCATTAGTGCCTGTTGGGATTCTCTCTTTTTTTTGTGCGTTTCCTCTTTATAATTTGGAAGTGAAGTCTATTTTCTCTATTCCCTTGATTAACTACGTTTATTCATCTCATTTTATGACCTGTTTTGGTAGCTGCAGCTACTGAGAATCCAGAAGCTAGAAACATAAAATATCCAATTGATGATCTCCTCGTGGAACCTGCTGAGGAAGATCGACTTTTGACGGAAAGGCCGTGCCCATGCCGAGATTTCAATGTACCTATGGATTGTGTGGGGAATCTTTTGATGGTGTGGGATTTTTGTAGTTCTTATGGCAGGCTATTCAATCTGTCGCCATTTTCCCTTGAAGACTTTGAGAATTCTCTATGTTATAAGGACAGCACTCCATTGCTCATTGTCGAATCTTATTCCACTCTGCTTCGCTTGCTTTTGAATGATGCTGGGAAGTTTTCCATGGCAATCGAAAATAAAAAACGAAAATCAAAGGTGTTATACGTTTGAGAAAATATATTTCTGACAATTATTTTCATCTTATAAGTTATACCAGTTGGACTACTCATCTTTATTTTCTTGTTTTGATTGACCTCAAATTCTCTGTATTTCAGATTACACTAGTTAATTGGACTGAATATCTGTGTGATTTCCTGGAAACAAGTTGTACTGTGGATTTTTCTATGCACATCAGTACAATTAAGAGAGGTCATTATGGCTTATTAGATATTCATGTGAAACTGGCTTCCTTTCAAGAGCTGGTTGCTCAAGCTTTAGAGACGGATACTATTCGGGACAAGTTGGATGAGTTTGTTGAGGAACGTCAGGCTCTTTCTGCAACAAGGCGGGACGAAGCATTGCATGAAGGTAGAAAGAGGAGAGAAGAAAAGGAGCGTAGGAAGTTAGAAGCTTCTCCAAAAAAAGAAGTGAAGTTGAATGAAGGCAATTATGCCATACCCAATGGTGATTTTCCACAGAAGAGTAATGTCAAAGTTTACACCAGGAAAAGGAATCATTCTTCAGTCAACTCTCAGCAGAATCATTCTTCTAGAAACAGGTTGGAGTTGACTGTTTGTTAATTCAAAATTATGGCATTTTGGTAGATGAGTTGGATAATATAGTAACCATCCCTTCATTTTCTTCCCTTACTCCCGGAAAATAATGGCCAACAGTGAGATTGAACATGGAGACAGCATATATGAGAACTCCAAGAAACAGAAGGTTGAACCCAACTCTGTTGAGAATGGTAATCATTTATCTAAGAGGGAGATTCACAAGCTGAAGAAAAATGAAATCAAGGAATCAATCGAGATGAAAAGCATTGAGCAGAGGGTAATCTCACTCTCCATATACATGTATGTGGTGTTTGGTGGGGTTTATGCGGGGTTTGTGTATGCCTGAATTTTTTGCATCTGTTTATGTTGTGCATGTTTAATCTCGTAAAAATGGGGAAAAAGTTGATGGAGATGAAAGTAGGTTTGTACATCTGAACTTTAGCTCTGATATATACTCTATTTACTATTGATGCAGAAAGAATTTCTTGAACGTGAAATTGAAAAGAGATTCATACGCACTATACCATTAGGGAAAGACAGAAATTACTGCAGGTATTGGTTTTTCCGACGTGATGGAAGAATATTTGTTGAGGATTCTGACTCACAACAATGGGGCTACTATAAAACCAAGGAAGAGGTATGGATCTACGGCTCTTATTTTCTTGTCATTTTTTGGTCTTTTCTATTTACCACTTGAAGTATTCTCTCAGCTTGATGCTTTGATTGGCTCCTTGAATACAAAAGGTGAGAGGGAGAGGGCTCTTAAAAAGCAGCTGCAGAAGTTCTACAACAAAATATGGTTTGTGATTATGTGCAAAAGCATTTCTCATTTTTATGTGCTGGATATAGATTTGCTTCGCATTTGATATTAGTTGAATACAAACCTGTGTGTGTATCTATAGTTTATAACATAAAAATTGCCGAACATCATTAAAAAATTTTCCTCGAGAACCTTAGGAAAATATCACTAGCATTAGGCAATAGGCCCTGTATTTCTTTAAATTAAAAGTATTCTGTGTTCCTGGTACAAAGAATCTAGATCAATATTCATAAGATTGTTTGTCTTTCAAGAACAGTAGCATCATTACATGATGCAGCTTGTTAAATTATATGTACGGTGTCAAGTTTCTGCCCAGTGGTATTGAGTCAACTTGGCATACCATCACATTAATGACTAGGTTTCATATGTCCTCTGCATTTTCTATTTTTTTAAAAAAAAATCAACAGGAACATCGATCTTTAAGATTTGAGCCTTGACTTTCATATACCAACGTGCACTTATCCTATTCCATTTTAAATTTATGTTTCCAATTTAACTCAACGATTGCAGCGCCCAACTTCACAAAAGATCGAAGGAGGCCACACAAAGAGAGATACCAGAAGACGATGCTCTGGTTCGCAGGTCGACTCGTGTTCGCGCCCCACCTAGGGAAAATCCTGCCCTTGCCTTCCTAAAGTATGAGAACAAGTGGAAAGAAATTTAATCTTCGTGCTAAAGGTAACACTGCTACTAACAGTTAGTTTATGTGGACAAAAGAACTCAAGAATTATTCTTACATCTGTTAACAAGATTAGAGAAAGTGGGATAAAGTTGTTAGGCGCTTGGTGTATTCTTCCCATTCAAAATCTTATTCATTCTTTTGGTTCGATGTTTTGGCTTGATTTGCCATTGGAAATTTTGGTGATAATCCCGTGGGTTGGCCTAATATTTAGTGTTACTCTTGATATTTGCAAATGACATTTTTCTTTGTTTTGTTTTGTTTTTTTTTATGAAATTTTGATTGTTCGTTTTTTTTTAATCTTTTGCATTACTGTTAATATTTGCTGTTTTGGACCGCTCTCGTTGTGTGAAGTGAACTGGATGTATCCAAAGTTTGTCAATGTGGATTCTGTTTCATCCTGCCACGTGATAAGTGGAGGATGTTTAAGAGAAGTTGTTGGAAGATTAAAGATAAATATAAGTAATAAAATATGAGAAATCATATGGTGCCTGGTATGAATGTGTAATAAAAGTAAATAGAAAATGAAACATGAGATGAATCACGGATAAATTTGCTTTAAATTTCTAAACTAAAACAAAAAATTGCTTTTGCTTTTTTTCTTAAAAAAAAAAATTGTTTGTAGGATCGAGCGTTTATCGTTTTATCATAAATTATAGTTGGTGGCAATGGAAAAATTCAATCTTTTAAACTGTATAGTAATTTAGCGTCACGATTTTATCGTTTTATCTAGCAGGGTAATTATTGTAACTCAATAATTTTTGAGGAAAAATATATAAACGTTTGCAAAATAATAATAATCATTGATCTGAAACCAATATTTTTCACGAAAGTTATTTTTTTAGAGCAATGATAAAATATACATATTGGTAAATAATATGTCAAGCTATCAAATCAATACTTTCATAAATAGTGTCAAATCTTAAAATCATATAATATATTCTTCTAGAATATTTACGAAAATAGATCTCTCATTTCAGAAAAAAAAATATTGAGATATTAATGAATCTAAGATTTTAAACCAATATTCTTTAAAAATAGACAAATATTTTGTTAGAAATGACATATCGCACATTTAAAACTCATTTTAAAGCAAGGCAAAGCTGTACGCGATATGAAATAAGATGTTAGCTACAATGGCTCTGGGTTCCTGAAATGTTTTGAACATAGAGAGCATATCGAGTCTGGTCTGAAAAATCAAACGAAAAATACCTGATATACTACTTAAAGACTTAAACTTAAAATTTCGGTTTAAAGCATGAATCAGTAAGCTGTAAACAGTACGTAGATGTTTGTTTTAGGAAGTTCGAAGCCACATGTTCTACGTCTCCACTTCGTCCAAATTGAAAGGGTTCACTAGAATGTTTTGATTTACACATTGATTGTACAAGCCTACTTCAGCTGGTACTTACCACACTACCTAAACTGAAAACTCCTAAACTCATCACGCCGAACTCATCTCTATGCACTAGTTTAATATATATGTGCGAAAACTACATTTGTCAATATGATTTGATTTATATTCACTCAACTAATCTATTTCGTTCATCACTCATTTTTTGTAAGTGAATGTATTTGTGTGTGAGGATGTAATCTGATACAGTATAAAAACTTGAATGTAACCTCACACACTGTCGTCTTCCTAATTGATCTCCAGGACACTAAGACGTCTGCTGGTGCACAGCTAATTTCTCTTGTCTCGTCCGAACTCGCACTCCGTGCACCAATATTATCTACTTTGTCCTCAGTTTATGCGTATTTATAGTTTCTGTACTGATATGAACGTTGGACACAAGTTTATAGCCGTTGAAAACCTTTGTAAAGTTCTGAATCTTATGTATTTGTTGTCCTTTCTTCGTACATGATTAAGTGAGGCTATATTGAAATATGACTGCACTGAACTGCGTTTTGTCGTACTGTTAGGATCAAGCGCTTACCACTAGGCCAAAAGCTATAGCTATTAGCCAATGTGCAATTTATTTCCTTATAATTTGGCAGCGCAGAGTGCACCTATTATGTGCGCTAGGTTGGGCTATTAGGTCAATGATTCAGGGGAGGTGCGTGTCTAACTGCTGATACTGTCTCAATTTCCTTAAAGATCAGTCTTATCCCTTATCCTACCGTCGGTCCTATCCCCAACAAAGATAGTATTACCCGTTAAGATGTGACATCACACTTTTACAACCACATGACCAACCATATCAATCGGCACAAAGTCAGCAGTTTGACGTACGAGAACTTCCCAGAAGGTCATCCATCCCAGTAGCTCTCACTCATGCATGCTTAACTCAACAATCCCCCCCAAGAAATATAGAAAATGCTTCTTGAGAGACTCGAACCCCTGACCTTACTCTGATACCAATTTTTAGGATCAAACGCTTACCACTAGTTCAAAAGCTATAGCTATTAGCCAATGTACAACTTTATTTCCTTATAATGTGGCAGCACAGAGTGCACCTATTGTGTGCGTTAGGGTTGAGCCGTTAGACCCATGAGTCGGGGAAGATGCGTGTCTCTAACTGCTGATGCTGTCTCAATTCTCTTAGAGTTCAGTCTTACCCTGTACCTATCGTCGGCCCTATCCCCAACAGAGATAGTATTACACGTTAAAATCTGGCATCACATTTTTACAGCCCACATGGCCAATCAGATCAAGCGGCGTAACGTCAACAGCTTGACTTACGAGAACTTCCTAGGAGGTCATCCATTTCAGTACTGCTCTCATCCATGCATGTTTAACTCAACACGTACTGGACAAATCAGTTTGAACCACTTCAATTCAGTATTTGAGTAATACTTGTTCAAACTGATTTGTCGTTTGATCTGGTCGCCTGAGCTAATCTGATTCGAACTTCGTTCTGATCGGTTCTGTTAAGTAGAATATGTTTTGAACTGATGCACTGATCTATTCTGCTCTGTATCTGAACTAATCTAATTGAAGCTCCAACCCGATCTATTCACTGAACTATTCTGTTCTTACTATTATGCTATTCTTCTGTTATGTTCGGCAGCTTTTGTTCTCATATGAACTACTTCAATAGCATAAATTTAAAGGTGTGCTATTTCGAGAGCATCAATATTAAATATAAATGTCACACTATTTTGAAAGCATCACATTTAAATCAAATAATGTGCAACTCCATTAACATCAAAATAACAAATAAGAATAATAATTATTACGAACTCTCACTTAAAAGAGCCATCGAGCTGATAAAATCGATGACCTAAGAGAAAAAAAACCAATGATTTTCTACACTACAAAAAAAATGATTTTATGCACCAGGTTTTTCATAATGCAGGACCTAGTTTCTCACTGAAGTAGTTTTTGGATATGGATACCTGATGGATCGAACGTTTGCCGCTTTACCAAGAGTTATAGCTGATGATAACGATGCAACTCCATTATTTTAAACCGTATAGCAACACAAACGTCACGGTTTAATCGCTCTACCTAGCAGGGACAATTATTGCCCTCCAACAATACCATCTCTAGTTATTGTGTTTGAAGATCAAAATCATATTTAATTTTAAAGCTCCGAAGAAAAAAAATCTTGTAAGGCCAAACGGTATTTAAAACAAAGTAGATTCATCTCTAGATGTCACTCGCATCCTAAGAAAATGAAAAGATCCCTTATTTAATTATCACTTTGTTCAGTTAAGATAAGACAATAATGAGTAGAGGATTACATGATTTCAACCACGGCACGCCCAATAATACTACCTTTATCAAGGTCTTTATATACCTCTACGGCCTCCTCAAATTTGCACTTCCTTGAAACAGCTGCCTCCAGATTGAATGTCCCTCTTTCTGCCAACTTAACTAACTTTGGAAGATCCTGCCTTGCCCTACCTCCATACGACCCGATAACTTTAATCTGCATCACCAATTTCTGATAGTTCAGAGTCATGAAACGTTGAACTAACGATTCGTTATAGTTCCACAGAAGAAATAGTTAACAATGTCGTATCCCAATTCTGTAGTTCCAAAATGGAAGTTCTTGGTTGTATATAATGATGTGGCCGTAAATCAAATCATGGATGCTTTAATAAACACCTTGTCTTTCGCATATGAAACTGGAGATGGACATGGACCACAACATAACGAAAGATCTGGACTGAGTTTGTTGCAACCACAAATTTACGAACTCAAAAAACTTATATTGTAAATGAAGCAGATGCTTTCATAGAGAATCTCTGTGCATAAATCCTAGCAAATGCTAGTATTTCCCTAGCCTAAGCGAGTCACAACGCTCAACAAATAAAAGATAACTCAATCAACAACTCTCCCTCTTATATTCTCATTTCCCATTCACCAAGTTAACTCGTCTAGAATTCTCCTTCCTAACTAAACTGTGAGTTAGGCCCATTTTATGTTGGCCCCATACATTTTTTTAACAAAGTCTGAAATACCTTTAAAAATCTTCCTACTCCTATAATGCTGCATCTAGACAAAATGCCATTGAGAAAAGAGTCAAGAAAATAAGGTACGAAAGAGGCAAAAATCTTCATTTTTCTCACCTTCAAAGAGTAAACTCATAAACAAATTTCTGAAATTTAAGTCACCACTAAATGAACAAGCACAACTTAATGAAGGTAGTGTTTCATAGATGAATAATGTTATAGACTAACTGCAACCATACCTTAATGCCCTCGTACCACATACTAGCAATTACTTTTTGCACATAACAGTGGGTCCAAGTTTTAGTCGTTATAGTCATTTGGACCACACAAGAAGAAATTTGGAGCGGCCGTGAATAAGTATACATGGACGACACCAGGTATAAATTGACTGGAAGAGTTGGGAAACTCACCTGCCTACGAACCAAATGATTTATATCTACTTCTCCTTTAGCGCCAGAGAGAGTGAGGCCAATCATCACAGCCTTTCCTCCATCACGTACACTTTGTACACATTGTGAAAATGTCAGTGACCTTCCCAAAGCCTCCACAGCGACATCTACGCCTTTTCCTTCCGTAATTTCCTGGATAATTATTCTATTTTAGCGAATGAGTAGCATTTTCCTTTGGAAGTGATAATCCATGCATTAGCTTAACGTATAAAAACTATTTTATAAACAAAGTGAAAATCTTTTACACATGCATGACAACCACATTAATTGAGATTTCAAAAGGACAAAATCTATCAGATTAGAGTGCCAGAATGAATTATCAATTTTCATATCCAGAGGATGAATAACTCACTGTATTGAATCTATTTATAAGGACAGATTACTTGACTTAACCTTTTGCAAAGGGCTCACTATATACAAGATCAAAAGATTAAAACCAAATAGAAACAGCATAGAGGGAACTAAAGTCTCAGCACAACTATAATAGCTGTTAGAGAAATTACAAAAATTTGGACTGTAAGATAGTGCTGGAAGTTAGGTTGGTGGCATTACGTTATACCAACAATAAAGAATAATGCGCTCCTAAGAGTTTATTCAACTACAGTATGTCATGTGCTTAAATTTACAGGTACTTCATGTGATTAAAGTTCCGGGAAATCAGTTAATAAGAAGGAACGAGAATCTAAAATTGAGCTGAGCTCTAACAGGTTTCTCACTCAGTAGACACAAAAATACACTAAAAATAATGTTTTATCTTGTGCACCCAATTAACCAACCAGAGAGAAAATACTTAAATTGTGCATCTCAATTAGTTGATTTGGTATAAGTTATCAGCAAATTGGGACAGAGGAGTGCATACTTTGATTTTTGTAACAGCATCTTCGTTTCGTGCATTTATGGTGTGAGTGGCTCCAAATATCTTGGCTTTCTGAAGCTTCTCATCTTGGACATCCACTGCAATGATCTCAGAAGCTCCAAATGCCCTAGCTATCTGCAGACAACTGTTTGATGTTTTACAGTTAAAGGCACGCAAAATGATCATGGCCTATACCAGTATTGGTCATCCATCCACTTACATACACTAAAATCATGTCAATATAAAATAGGAAAAGAAACCTTCGAGGTGTTTTAAAAAGTGCATCAAATGGCCACGTTTGTAAATTGGATTTATCGAAGAAGTAGCCCACTTTTGCATTTAAGGTCGAGTAATGGTTGTCAGCAAGGGATTGAGGTATTATGTATCGGGAAGGTCAAAAAGACCTGGAGAATAGTTTAGGAAAAAAATCAGAAGAGAAATCTCACTTGAATTAGGCAATGGACGAAAAAAAATGAACGGAGAAGAGGAAGGAAGAAAGACGAGGTAAAATTGGGTCACTCAGAAGTTGGAGTTGCCATGTTTAACAACAAAATCAGTAAACATGCTTGGTTAGTACCTTGAGCCAACGCCTCCAATGCCAATCACAGCAATGGAATCACCAGGAAGCAGCTGAGCAGCATGAGCCATTGCCCCGTAGGCAGTGAAAACTGCACAGCCTAGGATGGCAGATTCCGTGTAAGGCAATGAGTTGGGTAGAACTGTGAGTGCATGCGCTGGTACCACGCAATACTCAGCAAGGCCCCCCATGCTATACATATATGCTGGCTTGCCTGCAGAACGGAAATATTAACCACAGATCTTATAACCAAGTTTCTTAGCCATTAGCATTCCTGAGATGGCGAACTGCCCATGGACACGCCCAGAATAAACTTTGAAAATAATGCTGATCAGCACAGATTCTTTTCCCTTTATTCTATCCTTCTTTCTCTCTGTTTCTTCTATTTTTTTCAGATAGAATTTCCTTTCTTCTATCCTTCTTTCTTTATTTCTTTCTTCAGGTTTTCATTTACTTCAATTAATACAGGAACAATAAAATACACGCAAATGCGAACAAAGATCATATACAGCAGGAGAATCTACTTTTGGACATTGAGACAAATGAATGGTTGCGCCCGATGATAGTCTATAGCAGAAAACTGAGTTAGGAGTGCACCGTTACTGCGGAAAAATAGCCTTGTTTCGCCATCATAAAGTGTTCCTTTAGCTCGATTGTAAGCAAAAAAAGACTCGCACAAGTCATCTTGACCCTGTTTTTAACCCAAGAGATAGTGTTGTTAACATGGCTTATTTACTCGCTAGCAGCGTGACATAGGTTTGCAAATGAGCATTCCAAGGCATCTCTGAACATACTTGCCTTAGAACAGTAGAAACAGCTTCCACAAGGCATTATAAAGGCCCCAACAATTTTTGAACCAACAGGAAACCTGAACGAGAACAGCACAATAATTTTAGTCAGTTTCCATAACTGTGTGATACCAAAGGAATTTTTTTTAAGGGAGAAATAATCAACCTTTGAACGATTTTACTATCAGTAAGCGGCCCGTGTTCAACCACCTCACCAGTTATCTCATGTCCCACAACGCAAGGGCTGGGAAAAGGAAGCTCACCTTTGATCACATGCAGGTCGGAGTGGCAAACTCCACAGGCTGCATTATTCAACAACAGGAAGCAAAAAAACCATCATTCAACATGTTTACAGACACGCAGTAAATCCGCCACTGGGGTGGATGAAAATTCACAATAAGATTGCCAACTCAAGCTGCCAAAACCACAACATGTAAAACTTGAGCCTTTTCCAGTTAGCAATGGATGCAGATACGCATCCATTGTCATTTTCCATACCCCATTTCTAGAGTATATTCAAGACGTTTCCCTGAAAACGACTGTTTACTTACGGATTCACACATCACATCAGAGTTAAATATACTCAATCATCTTGTTTGATTATGCGCGAGGCATAGAGGAAAAAAAGGCACCTTTGTTACAGATGAAATCCAAATAAAAATAATACCCTTAGTTTTGATGAGAAGTTCATTAGCTTTGGGACGGGGCATGTGGAAATCTTCGAAAGTGAGGGGTTTGTTCGGTTCCCAAAACACTGCTCCACGCATGTAAGATGACCCATTGTTGATATGGTACCCCGCAGCCGATGACGTGACACCTTTGCTGTCGGATTCCGTCGAATTCGATCTAGTTCGAATAGAGTAACTGTATGAATTGAACAACGAGGAACTGTAGGAGGACACTGCTGGCGTTCGGCTGCTGCAGCCGCCTCTGATAACCTTGCGGAGTATGGCGGAGCTCCGGTTTAAAGCCATGAAAATAATAATATAGTGCGGATCAAGTCACCAATTCTTCATACTCACTGATTACAATTGATGAAGATTAAATTCTACTCAACACCGGTCAACGCTTGCTTATCCATTAGCTACATGAATAATATTTATAAATACATTAGATTATGGGGGTGTATTCAATCTAGAGATTTAATGACTTTTATTGACTTTTTTTAAATGATGGACTTTTGTGGAATTGATAGAAATTTGTAGACTTTTATGGAATCTCATGGAGTTATAAAAAGAATTTAATGGACTCCATTAGACTTTTGTAGATTTTTAGAAAGATTTTATGGATTTGTAGAGAGTTTTTATGGATTTATTTTTAATATAATGTATGAGTTTTATAATTTTAACTATTCATAATGATTTTGTTTGAACTTATAAATATATAATATTTTTTCATTTAAAATAAATCTTTTATTAACATACTGCATAAAGGAATCCAAAAAATTAAAATACAACATATTGTATCTCAATTAAAAATTATTAATAAAATACTATTTAATGTGCAAATTCAATTTTCAATCAATTCAACACCCTAATATAACTTTTGATGAATGAGTGTAGCCATTCGTGAATGGGATTGCTGCTTTACTCTTTGAGTTGGTAGCCAAAGAGATGTTCTAAATAATAAAGGGAGGCTCCTTTCGTGATTAAATGTAACCCTTTCATTTAGTGATGCAAATTTTCGGGAATGATATGAATTTCATTCACTTTATTTGTTTTTTGTCGGTCAAATTTAGATGGATCTGTATTTTACCTATATTAATCATCAAGAATTCTTTTTACGAGGATGTGTTTTGTGTGCGACAATAAAACGTTAATGACCCTTGAAAATCACTTACATAGTAAAATTTAGTGTTTTTAAATTAGGATTTCAAGTTTTGGTAAATAAATATTTGGACTTGCATAACGTTCGGAGAGTCCCAGGAAGAATCTGGACTTGGACCAACACAGCGGAATCACTCGGGGCCTAAACGACTCATTTTCCTTTTTTCACTTTTTTTTCTCTTCAAATAATGATAAGATAAAAGATGTAGTCTAGATTACGCCACTCAAAAGCGACCACTTATCCAAAAACAAAGACCGTTATCACGCCACCTCTAAAATCTTTTAGCAAAAAGGAAGATAATATTCCTAAAAGTCCATTTTAAAACTTAATATTTTAAAAACTAATTTATATTTCATTCCACAAGTTTTTATAACTTAAAAAATCAAATTGCTTAAAGGGTGGATGATTTTGTTCTCAAAAACCCTGACTTAATTTTGATGCGTAATTATATTCACTCCAATTTTTTTAAGAAATACTTCAATATTTTTTTATGTTTCTTCAATTTTTAATTTAGATACGAATAGAAGCGTATATGCATAGTTAAATTCAAATAAAATATTTTGTTTCAACTTACCAACTCTTAGTAACATAAAGTTCATTAAAGAATAATTATTTGAAATTTATGTTGCAAATTTAATCAATATCTTAAGTGTCTGACATTAACTTGTATAAATATTAAATAATATTAATCTTTCAGTCGAAATTCATTTATTTATCTTAATACAAAACCATCAAATAACTTATATTAATGATTTTGCTAAAAAACTATTGACGGGCCTTCTTCTCATATTCAGCTGAAAGGGTTTTTAGTTTAAAGATCGCAATGCACGCAACCATACTATTGGGCCCAAAATAGCAAGCTAAGGGTCTCATTTGTCTTTGTTGTGAACACCACTTTATGCTTGAAATACTATAAAATCGTCTATCACCTCTACTTGGATTAATCTCGACGTTAGTTGCTGTCTTTGCATCTTTGATGAAGTGCTAGATGAAAGTTGGAAAAGGCAAAGTGGTTGAAGGCTGTTCTAAGATGTTTTGGGCCGTTTTACACGTGTCTGATGACCACTAGACATATGGGAATGTCTCCTTCCGACTCTTACCGGCAGTTGCTTACATTTTTCATTTGTCTGATTGTATATTATATATAACCATCCATTGCAGCACGAGGCGACACTGACACGAGAAGCTTAGACGATAACAGAATAGACCAGCTCAGGTCCAAACAGAATAGAACAACTCGATATAGAATTAGCAGTAAGTCGATCATAGGGACGGAAATTTTCCCCGCAAGTTTGGGGGCCCGCGGGGAAAAACCGAAATGAGGCGGGTATGGGGAACATTTTATATCCCCGAATCAAATGGGGATATGGATGGTAATAGCACCCCCATCCCCGAAATCCCCGAACCCGTCCCGATAATGTGTGTGTATATATATAATAAAAATAATACTACTATTATTATTTAATAAAAATCATATTACTATTCTTATTTCATACATATTTAAATGAATAAAAATCTTCCAAACTACATAATAATCTAATAACATTTATATGCACATATATATTGTTCTTTAATAATATATTATTGAGTAACAATAATATGTAATATTAAATTTATATTAATAATAATATAGAATAATAAATAATATATATATTATCTATTTAATATTAGAGGCGGGGATGGGGATCCCCGTCCCTGAATCATTCGGGGGCGGAGATGGTATTGGCAAAATCGACCCCGCCCCGCCCCGTCGTCATCCCTACAACTTTGTGATCAATCATCGTGGCAGCAAAAATATCTTTTAGCTCCCTGAAACAAAGTTTACCTTTAGAATCAGTCCTCATTGTCGAGATATAGAACATCCATCGATTTTAAAACTTTTCAAATTGGCTATGAAATGTGAATATTATGAAGAATCGACTCGCAACAGAATTAATCATTGATTTAAATGACTCTGCTGTTGTATATATTAAAAAACAAATATATGGTAATTTATCGAATGATTATATTATTAAACAAATAAAAGATCGTAAATGCGGGTTAAATGTCACAGTTGAATTTATGATCATGTTTTAAAATTTTTTTGCTCGACTTGTTGTAGATGTAAATTATACTTTTTTATTTTATATAAATTGTGCCTCACTAAACTAAATATTCCCAAATGGATTTGATAAGTTTAAATAGATAAGTCACAAGTCATGACGTGCAAAAATGTTGATCATGTGAATATATATTCATTTTACTTTAAAATTTCTAATGACTTTACATAATATATAATGGTATAGTATATTAATTCATTTGGTGTATATGAAGGTTTATTTCACATATATTGATAGTACGAGTACTTTTGAATGTGCACATTAGTCATATGATACGCCTTGCTGTGTCTCCAGCCATTTATACTATTAATGATTCTAAGATATGACAAACATTATTATGAATCGATCATTTTAGACCTGGCCATGGGTCTGGCCCAGGCCGATTCCAGGCCCATAACCGCGGTTTATGGTTACGTGCCGGGCTTGTAGTCGGCTGGTCCGGGCTGGTTCATAGCCTGATTAATTTTAAAAAAAATCCGAAAATTTTGAAAAATTTCTTTTTAAATCCTATATTTTTTGTGAAAAAAGTTTTGAAATTGAAAATAAAGTATTAAAAATTGAAATTGAATTTTGAATTTGAAATTGAAATTTGGATTTGGATTTGGACTTGAATTTGCATTTGCTTTGAAATTGAATTTGAATTCAAATTTTTATTTGAACTTGAATTTAATTACGAAAAAGTATAATTGGATAACAATAGAAAAGATTTTAAATTACATTTATAATAAATAAAAACGAATTTGAATTTGAACATACGTCTAATCACTTTTGGTGTCTCCGGTTGTTGTTTCAAAAGTGTCATCGATGTCTTCTTCATCATATTCATCATTTTCGCCGTCTTCTGTTTTTGTTGCAGCTCTCGACCAATCGTTAAGTAGACATCGAGCTTCCAAATTCTCCGACCTAATAGAAGATTTCATCTCGTCAAGTGTGTTCCAACCAGTGTTTAAAGAACCGGACCGGGCCGGACGGTCGGACCGACCGGACCGTGAACCGGTGTCTAGACCGGCCCGATCAAAGGCTAAAACCCGGAAAAACGGTTTAACCGTTAAGGACCGGTACAAAACGGTTTAAACCGGGAAAAAACCGAGAAAATCGATAAACCGGCCGGTCTGTACTTCTGCTTCATGTTTCCGAATTCATGTTGGCCGCGTGTGCTTCCTCCATGCTCCTCTCTGTACTGCTGGCGCTTCTCTTGTGTACCTTGAGGGTTCCTTGCCAGGAAAAATTGGCTGTGGTTGTATATTTTGAGATGAACGAACATTGAAGGCTTGAACAACGTAGACCAGAAGAGGGGAATTGTGGTAAGGCGGCAGCATCAGGACTGTGAGGGTTGAGGGTTGAGGGTTGAGGGTTGAGGGTTGAGGGTTTGGGTTTGGGGGGGGGGGGGGGGGGGGGTTTGCTCTAACTGATTGACCCAAACCAAATTCAAAGCATTCAACAGAGTTATTAGATAGCCTCGTAAGTTTAAAAATACCGCAATATGCAGTTGGTATTGGTTTCTTATTCCAAACAGCTGTTTAACTGAAACGACCATACGTGTGCTCGATTGAATCCGGTTTTAAAAACATTGGTTCCAACTGTGAAAACAAAACATGCAAGGATCACTTTTACCATTATAGACAAAAATGTGATATACTTGCATCTTTTGGGCCAACCATCGTAATATGTCGAACACATCCTCATTTGCATCACTAAAATCAAAAGTGTGGTAAAATAATCCTCAAGTTCCTGATTGAAACTTACGGATTCTCGTGGACGTTTCGTCCTCTCACGTAATAAAAATTGTACCTTAGATAGTTTAGATATATTGCTACTAGTGATTATTGTTCTTGTGTACCTATTTGTTTACCATATTTTATAGTATTTATTATAAATGTCAGTTAAATTATTTCTAACATTAAACAAAATCATAGAAGAAGAAGATGTATCAGTTATTGGGTTTAAAGAATCATAATAAAAAGTAAGCAATTCTTATAGGTCTCTAACTTTATTCTAGGATTTAAAACAGCACATAAAAAAATATCAGGAATTTGGAAAAAATATTTTTTCAATTTTGTTTTCATGCTATAATGCATTCAACGAATACATGATCATGAGAATTTAGATTTTCACCAACGTTACAAAGATGTGTTAAAACTAAATGACACTTATGATAATAGACACCGATTATTATTCATTGTATCTTTAAAAACTTTTAAAACTTCACATATAGTGGTACAAACATTCCATTGGTTTGAATACAAACAAATATTATATGCTTGAAAAATTTAACCAAAAAATGAGCGAAGTAAATATTTATATTCAAAATTGGACACCAACAGTTTTTACGTAGAGTGCCAACATGATGAAACATCGTGCGCAAACCGTTTCGACCTCATCCCATTTATTTGCAAAATTTGCCCCATTGTTTCATTACTTTGGGAAATGTCCACAGATACTAAATTGTAGATCTAATTGATCTAATATAAATATCTAAACTTCTAATACCATCTTGAACACACAAATTTAAAATATGACATGTGCATCGAATATGAAAAAAGTTTCCACCTATTGATGGTTGACATAGTCTAATAAGTTCGTCTATGCTACAACTATTTGCACTTGCATTATCAAAGAAATTGAAAATTTTTTTATTATCAAACCATATTCCACCAAAATAATAAAAATAAGATGGGAGATATTTTGCAGTATGTGGTTCTTTGAAATATTGATATGCAAGCAAACATTTTTTAATATTCCATGATATTAAATGACAGGGAATACTCATGTGAGAACAAGATTGCTAATGACCACTCCAGCTATCAGTAACACTAAAGAAACTTTATTTTGTAAACTGGATTCTTTAGTCAATTCCTTTTTTTGTCCAGCAACTAATTTCTTAAGGGTATGTTTAAGAGTATTTTGTGGGATGCGTCTAATTGTAGTATTTGTACTAGATGAAAACCAATTTTCTAAAGATATGACTGATAAAGAAGGATAGAACTCTCGAGAAGACAGACAAAACAAGCCTGTTTGGTGGAACCTAGAACTTCAGGTGCTATTTAATTATCAGCAAAGCTAAAGGAAAGTTGTTCAACAGTAACAAACCTAGCAATTTATTCTCTAAATTGAGATTCAGAATATTTAAAGAGTTGAGAGTCGTTACCAGATTATGATGAAAATGAAGGTATTTGAGTTTGAGTTCTAGATATACCAATTTTCACCGACGACTCTTCTCGATGCGTCGATTCAAGGTGTCATAGCCTCCTCTGTGTTGCCATTTATAAGATTTTGAACAATATTTACATATTGCTTAAATATCACCGGAAAGAAGTGTCACCTTATCGAAGTGTTTGATGAAAACATCAAATTTCGTTCGCCCATCCATTGATACCGTCGGCATTGTCGGTGTACTAATCCTGCCTTGAGTACCTTGACTTTGCTGGCGTGCTAAATGGGTTTCGACATCATCTTGAGTATTCTCGTCGTCGGAGAAAAGAAATTCAAGATCGTCGATGTCTAATGGAGAATCATGAGGAACAATAATTTCTTTTACGACCACCACGACGACTTGATTCTGCCATTTATAATGTAGTATAGATATAAGAGAAAAAACTCGGGCAGGAAAATCAAAGTTAGAGCAAGTACCTGTGATCACTCCTCCAGGCATAACATCAGCTTGCACCCGAGTCAAGTCGTTCACCTGAGCTTGCTGAGGTCCCAAAACATACTACATATATAATTAAATATATATTCACGGGCTTCTACATTTTCTATTCCGACCAAGGACTGGTTCAGGTGTCTGGCACACTACAACTAAGCCCAAAAAGAACCTAGACTTAACTTAAAAGAATGAGAGATGATTTTCACATCACAATATGCAGATTTGTTTTCTATACGCATCGGTGTACTAATGCTGCCTTGAGTACCTTGACTTTGCTGACGTGCTAGTTGGGCTTCGACATCATCTTGAGTATTCTCGTCGTTGGAGAAAAGAAATTCAAGATCGTCGATACCTAATGGAGAATCGTGAGGAACAATAATTTTTCTTTACGACCACCACGACGACTTGATTCCGTCATTTATAATGTAGTATAGATCTAAGAGATTAAAAGAACGAGAGATGATTTCAAATCACAATATGCAGATTTGTTTTCTATATGCATCGATGATGTCTGGTCGTCGATTAGGATTATGATAAGACCAACATGATGGAATTATACTAACTTGGGGACCAAGAGTCATAAGTATGGAAAATTGCATATTAGTGTCTATCTATGGTGGCTATAAATAAGGATGACTAGAGGGGGCCATAACACACAACTCTTCACTATAATTTTGGTCTCTCTCTCCACTCATTTCCACGCCTCCCACTCCTTCTCCTTTGACCAAAAACACACTTACTAGCCAAGACTTTTTCCAAAATCTATTTTCCAGGAAAGGCTCAAACCTTCATTTTGGGTAGAGCTTATTGGCAATTGCTCTGTATATCAGTTTGCTTTGGGCTATAGTTAAAGCCGAAAACTCTCCCTCTTCCTCACAAATATCATATTTCATTCGCCTAGATCTTCATCTGCCTCCATAGGTCCTTCTCAAGTACCAATTTCTCGACATTCTCGTTTACAACTCCTGAATTACATGGACCAAACCACTGCTCTCTTCATTCAGAGGATTGAAACAAATAAATATGTCAATGCAATTAATGTAATAATAATCTAATCTATTTCAATTATCCTTGTTACAAGTAAAATACTAGTCAAATCTAGTATATGATTATTATATCGAGACAAACAATAAACCATACATAAAGGGTTTTGAAGAATTGTTTACTTACGCGTAAAATTGCTTGACTCCAACCAAATCAACAAGTGAGTTTGGCTCTCTTTTATGATTGGTGTCACGAACTCTCCTTCCAAACTTTATATTTGTGCTTCATAATCAGGTCCACGATCGGATGCTCAATTCCTTCCTTAGGTTTGCACTAGAAAACCGGAAGAATTTGTGCATAGAGAAAGGGACGGAATAGGTTTAATGATTTACCAGATACTTGTTAGTAAAATATTGTCTCTCTTATCTGCAAAGGAGGCTGTTCGTACCTCCGTTATGTCCAAGGCTTGGGAGTACCAATGGACTAGTATCAATACCATTAAAATTGATGATTCAGAATTGGTGAATCCATATGGTAGCACTAGGAAGTATGAGGCTGTTGATTTCATAGTCAGGATTATCATTTTGTGTAATGGCCCCAGAAAGACATTCCATCTTTCACTTCCTAAACAACACTATAACTCTGGGGATATGGCCAGATGGATAAAGTACATATTGTTGAAGGAAGTTGAGGATTTGAAAATATCTTTTAACCATGAAGGTTTGGTCCTACCTCGCTCACTGTTCACTAGTACATCTCTGACTAAGCTAGATTTGCAATCGCTTTTGATCTCCCAGCAGAGAATCGGCTATCACACTTAAGATTCTCTACCTGGATGCAGCTAAAATTGAAAGGGCGCATACTGATGACGTCCAGTTCCTAGTCCTGGAAGAATTTCGACTGTCGGACTGTAAAAGAGTGTGATGTTATTTTTGGAGAATAAAGGCTCCAAGCCTCACCCATTTCATGATTTGGCATAACTCCTATATTCGCAGTGAACAATGCCGTATTGAGATTTCTGAAGCCAATATTTCTATGTTTGAATTTCATGGCAGCCTGATGGAAAGTTTGATATGAGTTCTTCATTGGTCTATTCCGTGTTGCTAATTGTCGCAAACCTGAACTTCGCTCCGTATGGAATGAAAATAACGGAACATCGGCTTGGATCCTGCTTAAAGGATTTACGATTTTTGGCATTTTCAGGCGATACCACTAAGATTAGTATCCCTATTTGTATTATGCTATGGTAAAACAACTTGAAATTGGTCGGTGTCCATAATTTCTAGTTGAATTTATGTAGCAGCTAGCTCACTGTTCAGTGGCATGAAAGAAACCAAATTATACCTTATTTTCAATAATCATAGCAAATGCCCATCTGTTATATATATGCAATGTGCCAATCAAAGCAAGTGCGTCAATTTCGTTCCTTCCATATGCTGAAACAACTTGATTTTTTCAATATTTGTGACATTGGACCTGTTCTAGAGTTGCTTCATGAGATGCCACATGTTGAAATGATCATGCTTAAAGTGGTAAGCTCGCCACCACCCTCTTAAATTGTTAGTTTGCTACTCTATTTTTTAGTAGAATTATTTTAGGTGCAAAGTTTTGAATGTAACATTGCTCCAAGTTCTTACTTTCAACCACCTTGTTTACTTATCAAAGTCCGTTATTTCCTTACAGGAGCAACTGAATAATGATTTTGATTTTTATTCTGTGGAACGCATCACATCTTACATCTAATCCAAGCTGAATGTTGTTGAGTTTTAAGGGTTCAGCGGCATACGACAACATATTAATCTGGCTGGATTTTTTCTTAGAAGTGCCCTAGTGTTGAAGAACATGGTGGGGCTAGTAGGTTGAAAGTAAGAACTTGGAGCAATGTTACATTCAAACTTTGCACCTAAAATAATTCTACTAAAAATAGAGTAGCAAACTAACAATTTAAGAGGGTGATGACGAGCTTACCACTTTAAGCATGATCATTTCAACATGTGACATCTCATGAAGCAACTCTAAAACAGGTCCAATGTCACAAATATTGAAAAAATCAAGTTGTTTCAGTATATGGAAGGAATGAAATTGATGCACTTGCTTTGATTGGCACGTTGCATATATATAACAGAAGGGCATTTGCTATGATTATTGAAATAAGGTATAATTTGGTTTCTTTCATGCCACGGAACAGTGAACTAGCTGCTACATAAATTCAACTAGAAATTATGCACCAACCAATTTCAAGTTGTTTTACCATAGCATAATACAAATAGGGATACTAACCTTAGTAGTATGGTCTGAAAATGCCAAAAATCGTAAATCCTTTAAGCAGGATCCAAGCCGATGTTCCGTTATTTTAATTCCATACGGAGCGATATTCAGGTTTGCGACAATTAGCAACACGGAATAGACCAATGAAGAACTCATATCAAAACTTTCCATCAGGCTGCCATGAAATTCAAACATAGAAATATTGGCTCTAGAAATTTCAATGCGGCATTGTTCACTGCGAATATAGGAGTTATGCCAAATCATGAAATGGGTGAGGCTTGGAGCCTTTATTCTCCAAAAATAACATCACACTCATTTACAGTTCGACAGTCGAAATTCTTCCAGGACTAGGAACTGGGCGTCACCAGTATGCGCCCTTTCAATTTTAGCTCCATCCAGGTAGAGAATCTTAAGTGTGATAGCCGATTCTCTGCTGGGAGATTAAAAGCGATTGCAAATCTAGCTTAGTCAGAGATGTACTAGTGAACAGTGAGCGAGGTAGAACCAAACCTTCATGGTTAAAATATTTTCAAATCCTCAACTTCCTTCAACAATATGTACTTTATCCATCTGGCCATATCCCCAGGGTTGTAGTGTTGTTTAAGAAGTGAAAGATGAAATTTCTTTATGGGACCATTGCACAAAATGATAATCCTGACTATGAAATCAACAGCCTCATACTTCCTAGTACTACCATATGGATTCACCAATTCTGAATCATCAATTTTAATGGTATTGATACTAGTCCATTGGTACTCCCAAGCCTTGGACAGAACGGAGGTACGAACAGCCTACTTTGCAGATAAGAGAGACAATATTCTACTGACAACAGTATCTGGTAAATCATTAAACCTATTCCATCCCATTCCCAGAGCCACTCTCTTTTCACTCTATGTAAACAACCAAACCTCAAATAATGACAGTAGCTGCTAAGTCCAACACAAAAAACAATTGAGGGATGAAGTAACGAGACATGAAACAGGAAGAGAACATCATAATAGCAGCGCATAATCAATGGCCGAGTAGGAACATAAAGAAAAAAACATTACAAATTAACCAAACAAGAAAACTAATACGACATATAAAATTACATAAACATAATAAAGTTTTCAGGTTAAAAATCACACTGGTAGAACCTAAACTTTGTCCGCTAGCCTTTTTCCGCATGTTCTGCCGAGAAGTGGGCGAGGTCGTGCGCACGTCTGCCACACCACCCGTCCCAACTGCCTGCATGTTCTGCCGATGCGTGGACGAGGTCGTGCGCACGTCTGCCGCACCACCCGCCCACTATGCTCGCCCACTATGCACGTTCCCACATAATCCGACCCACGTTCTCTGCTTTTCAAGGAAGTGCTCGCAACCGCCCGCAATGGCCTTACATGTGGCCACGAGGGTCAAAGCTCGACAAAGATGAAGTAATTGGTTCCAATAGAAAAAAGAAGACAAAAACAGGAGGCATCTACATAAGCTTAGATGCATTTTATCAGAACAATTTTCTAGCAAAGAAAAGAACTTCATATAACACCATACGATGGTGCACCGTGCACTAAATAATTTGACTGGATTGTTCATGGCACAAGAGAACTGAATATAGCACCTGATAAGCAAGGGTATATGCGTTGTTTATCCTTCTCTTTTCCAGTTCTTCCATGATCAAGTCCACGCATTCCTCCATTTCAGCCTTGTATGGATCACCAGCATCCTCCACGTATGCAAGAGGTACCCCATGAGCACTAAAAAAAATCATCACCTACGACAAGCAAAGATAGCAGATCAAAAAAATAAAGTTATATCCAGGTTACTGATCAGGAAATGCCATAAAATTTTGAAGTTTCGCATGCATGGTACAAATATGAAGAACAAGAACATCATTCAAATGCAACCTAGAGCTACTCCTTGCTTCTCCTCATCGAAGAAAACGACCACCACTAGGTCCTCGGGCCTAAATGCATTCCTATTTCCTCCAAATGAATGCAGTTCCTGAAAGTCCTTTCCTACTCTAGGATAAATGCAAGTTTCAGTTTATGGGAAGGCTTTATTTGTGTATTGAGAGTTTTTTATCAGTTATGGTAGGTATATGGGTGGAGGGAGAAGAGGGGAAATTATCAATAATGGTAATGGACTCTGTATAGTAATCATTTACTAGGATATTACCAAATGACTGCTTCGCTTGACCAAGGGCTAAATTGGGTAAATTTTAGAAAAGATCCAGAGATCGGAAAATCTGATAAGGAACCTCATCCCAATTTCTCACTGTCACGGTTAAATCGCCCATGAAGATGAATGTAAGGCATTCCACAGATGAAGCAAACAGCAACACTAGAGCTTCAGCATATCTGATCACGTCAATGATGCCCAGTATACTAGCTATTAAGCCTAGATATGATAATTGGAATATAAATTATATCGGGATGAACATATGGTTCATGATTAAGAAGAAAACAAGTGTCAGCAGAAGCAAACAAACCACCAGCCTGATTACCTCTGCCGGGCGGTCAAAATTTCCCAACTCTTTCTCAATCAGGTTTCCCATAGCTTTTATTTATCCTTCACGCTGATACCATGAAGGAATGACAGTGTGTTGCATGTTAACTAGATATTCATCCTCCCGGTGTATCGACCCATTAAATTAGATTTTAATATTGATGATAAAAAAAATATCATGGGAGAGTCGCATGCAAACAGCTATACCTGAATATATTTTCCAGAAGTCGAAGGCTTGAACCACTACTTGATATTGAAAATTGGGGGTAGAGAGGAAGAACAACGAGGTTTGTAATTCTGTCTCTATTAATCTAGAGATAAATAGAAAGTAAAATAACACAATAATAACTGAAATATCAACCACAGCAAACAGATATACCTAGTGATCAACTTACCATAGCGAATACATGAAATTGACATCACAGTGGAAGGGGAGCAAAAGTCATACTACCATCACAGATAGTTTTTTGAGTTTTTCAGTCACAAATCGAATGGCCTATTGACTTCTGGAGCGAAAAAGATTTATTTTTTATGTCCCCTTACTAAAAAAAATATTTATTAAGTCTCAATCAGAATTATGACAAACACTGCAAGAGTAGGGCAGAAAGGGAATAGAAAAAATACTTATAGCTTGCACACAAAAACACAAGCCTAACAGCTCATGAAACTTGGACAAATCAAAATATGACAAACCCCATGTGCAAGGAAGTAGTTTCTACACTCCCAGGATGTCACCCGCCACGAGGTCTCCCATGTATACACAGACTTGTAGAAATAACTCCAATTTGAATTTTCACTCTACACTCCAGTGCATGGTTAATCACCCACTTCATGATATCTCTATATCTGCAGTTCTTAAAAAAATATCTGAACTAAAATAAACTATAGCACGCAACAAGATCGAATTGTTTCTGACGAATTAGTCAAAGTTTGTGTCAAAGACATCATATACCAGTATCAAAATAATAATGGGAAACAGGAGTAGGACAATCGTAAAACACATTTTATCAACAACCCATGCAGTAATTTTCAGCTTATTTAAGTTTGGAAGTGCAACGATTGAAAAATATGGACAGCATTATAGACTTATGACAGTGGGAAGGTGGATGAGGAAATCAATTAAGGACAAAAAGGCAGAGGATTACACTGTTCAATAGCTTCTTCAGTAAATGGATGCCAGTAACGTATACCAACATACACATTTGCAGGGACATTCTTAGCAGTTAGTGCTTTTTGCAACTCCTCAGCCTGGAAAAAGCAACCCTATCCAGCTAATCTTGTAGAACCAGATATTCAAAAAATTATGGAGGAAAAGAAATAGGGTTAAAACCACTAGCAGAACTAACATTTGTTTCTCTCATTTGCAGGTTTTAGCACAGAAAGTAAGGAAACGAATGGTGTTCAACATAGAGGGAGCATCACAAAAGAAAAAGTTTAAAGCCCGTGGAGGTTAACTTAATCCACATGCCATCTTACTCACCACCTAATGCTCTTCACCTGACCACAGGAAAAAATTGTGTGATAGTTCAACCAAAACTGTCCACGTACTTACTAGGAAAGTGTTTCATATGTATACAAAATCAGTGAGTTTGTTTATCTATAATTCTAATAGTCAAAAGGTCATACACCATCCTCTCATGGACAATCAAAATAATAACAGACCCTCTTTAACAAATTAAAAGAAAACCTTGTCTAATATTAATCATCGTAGATAATAAAATACATAAGCAGGAATTTTGAATTGACCTCAAGAAAATCATGCCTGGACATCAGTAATATGCTGCAGAGGAGAACCGCCACCTATTGAAGCATATCCTTCTATGCTCTTAGGAGATCTAACAATACGAACTGTGCCAAAGGCTTTTGAAGAAAACGAAATGGCCTCGGGAGTCGAATTATATCCTACATTCCATATGACAATATATGACGCAAAAAGAAAAATAACTTCAACATTCTCCCTAGTAGAATCAAACGAATGGTTGAACTGAAAGGCACAAACCGGATCAGAAAAAAGGTTAAACAAGAATGGTTGCACATCTTCTAGAGTCTCGGGACCTCCAAGATTAAGTAATAGAACTCCTAACTTTTCATTACCAACAATTGAAGTTGAGGACACTTCTTGAGATTCAGATGTGGCCAGTGCTCCTGGCTGTGGTGAGTTTGTGTGCAAAGGTCGTGCCATAGTCACAGGAGTCCTGGACCATCCCTGGTAACATCTTGTCGACAGTGATCGCTTTGCCAAATTAGAAATGGACAAAGCCACAAACTGCATTCTAGTACAAGGACATGCCCCCTGGGAGGGAAGTTTGGCCCCAGGCAGTAGTCTAAGAAAAAATGCATGAAAGCAACTAGAGTTAGATCACTCTTGTATTTGAACCAGAAAACAATTCAAAAGAATTTGTTGAACTGAACGAGATCATGCCAACTTAGATAATCAAAGACTTGATCTTTAACAAGCTAGACATTTTGAAAACAGAACCAAGTGATATGCCTTATCAACTCTCAAGCCGTGAGCTACGTAGCTAGTGATACAATAAAAACAAATAACATAAGAATATCAAATAAAACCATTAGGCTCAGAGGTGGACACACAAAGAACGTGGAGAAGATGACGTAGAGTGCAAAAATATTACAATTTAAAAAGCTCAAGTGAAATTTAAAAACATCTTCTCACTTAAACGGCCTATTTAATTGCCCCAACCCACCTCCATTGTTTCGTAAGGCATGGGCAAACATTCATTCTAAAGCATTCGACTGTCAACATCTAAAGCATTTCTTGCTCGCCCACATCACAAGCACATCGACTAATATATCATCCAGGTAGAACCCAGTTTCTTAGCCACGTCCCAAGCAGTCTGCTCTAAATTACTCCCAACGCCATAGTTCGATTGGACAGATGAATGGTACCCAATTAGTAGTAAGAAACGAATAATTCGCCACGATGATGAATCTACCCTTGCACAAAGTCTATTTGTGGACGAGGGCAACTGAAATACAAGTTTAAAAATTTCACATACCACCAATTAACACAAAAAAGTAACACGTAACTCAACCTGTAAATCACAGTAAGCACAGCTACTGAGAGCTCAGTAGTGAGCACACAAAGAAGAAATAAATCCTTACAGAGGTGGAGAAGGGGTCTGAATTCGTGCACTCATAGATGATCGGCTCATTCCGAAAATTTGGGTAACTGGATTGGGGATTCCGCGAGAATCAAAGGCGAATATTAACCCAAACAATAGCTAATTGTTTGTGTAGAGTAACTGGCCACGTATTTCTCGATTGAAAGATACGATGAGGAGTTTTAAAACATAAAAATGGAAGCAAAACTCGTGTTTGCTTTTGGTTTTATAACATTCTCAAGACAGATTTATGTTGAGAAAGATCAACGGATCTATAGAAATGAATAAGAAGTTCAGAAAAATTTTCTCGTAGCCATATAAGAAGTAAGAACATCAAGAACGTTCCTTTCATCATTCAAGACAAGAGAACAACATATTTCTTTTCCACGGTTCAGAGGAACTACTACATTAAATACACGATTTCACTATTCACAAACATCGATATAAATCCCACAATTTGCCACACAAAGAAACATATGAACAGTTGAACATATTCAAACATAAAAATGTAGAACACGGACCTCGGTTCCAGACATAGTTTCATCTTCAAAAACATCCCAGAAATTTTTTTGGACCGGTTCCGGTTGCACGGTATTTTGCCGCAGTCTCCTCTGCCTTGAGAAGATCCTCCCCTCTTTTCGCTTCGGTCGCTCGTTTCTCTTCTGCTGCCTTGTGGACTAAAGCAACCTTGTTTCTCACCTTCTCTATACCTCCAACACAAACCCCTCCTCAACAGCAATCATATTCTGTTCTTTTTTTTTTTACTGTTTTAATGGTAAATTATTATGATATATAATTTAAAACTGTACAAAAAATAAGATGAATTTAATCAGCTGTCGAGAAGTTTAATCAAATGGATGGATTTGTCCGAGTCTACCCTTGGTCAAGGTCGGTTTTTAATGTACTATTTCTGTTTTAGTTTTACAGTATTTTAGAAAAGATTAACTGAACTAATCTCTGTACAAGTTTGAATTCACCAGCAAATTTGCAAGAATGATCATTACCTTAGACCTCAAAGTTAACTTGCTAAGCCTTCTGGTCTTTTGCTTTGTCGAGGGTTCTGCGAGACTGAGAGAAGTGGACAATGGTACGCTGTTTATATAATTATTTGAAAATGGGACCCACAACAGTCTAATATTTGTTGTCCATACTCCATAGCATGTTAGGAGCCGTTAAGATTCGCTTCGCTTGTACCAGGCTGGATTCCAGCGGACTTGGATTGTCTTAATCATTAAAGATTCCTTTGACGTGAATCGTTGAATGGTCAAATTAGGCTTGTCGAAGTATGGGACTTGGGCCTATTTTTAAGTGAGCCCTGCAGAATATTCTCTTTGGGTTATGGCCCAATTGATACCATCATGTTTGTTTGAAAGATCCTAGAGTAGATCCAGCCTTTTAATCTTTTTTTTTTTTTGCAAAGAGAACCCCAACTGTTATATGTAGGGGTGGAATCGGGTAGGGTCCCGTCCCATAACCCTCTTTCCCGATTCCCATCCCGATAAATTTGGGAATCAATTTTTTATCCCGATCCCGTACCCGAAAATGTCGGACCCGAATATTCGGGATCCCGTATTTTCGGGATCCCGTAGGGTCGGGTCCCGACATCCCGAATAAGTACAATTTTGAAAACCACAAATTTTCTCCGTGAAACTTCCAAATCTGCTCAAGCATTGCACTTGCTCAACTTATAGTATCATAACAGATATTAATGAATCTTTACTCATAAAGTTTGTTTCATTCAAAAGCTTCAAGCATCGCAATGGTAAATCAAAATGTCGACTCAATTACAAAATATAGGTTGGGGTACTGCAGCATTTTGATATAGTTGGGGACGTCCCATCACTCTTCAACTTTGCATGTGCAATTTTGTCCCCAAGATAAGCAAAATGTCTCAAGAACAAAACATGTTTATTAAAAGAAAGATCCACAGTTGTCGAAAAATGATATGCATTAGTTACGAAGGAGATGACTACACGAGGATTTTACCAACATGGACTTCATAAAATAATTGAGGTGCATGCCCAAAAAGAGTTAAATCAAGAAACACAGAACTAAACAAAAAAATGCGTGTTAATCAATAGAACCATGACTCATGTACATCGTGGTATGCAATCTAACACCACTCTCCAACAACACAGAACCTTCTCACTCTCCACTGATTCTGTCATTCCACTACTACTCATCAGCTTAAACACATACGTCTAACAAACTATCGCATATAACTAACATATGTTATGATGATGAATCTTACCCTTGCACAAAGTCTATTTGTGGACGAGGGCAACTGAAATACAAGTTTAAAAATTTCACATACCACCAATTAACACAAAAAAGTAACACGTAACTCAACCTGTAAATCACAGTAAGCACAGCTACTGAGAGCTCAGTAGTGAGCACACAAAGAAGAAATAAATCCTTACAGAGGTGGAGAAGGGGTCTGAATTCGTGCACTCATAGATGATCGGCTCATTCCGAAAATTTGGGTAACTGGATTGGGGATTCCGCGAGAATCAAAGGCGAATATTAACCCAAACAATAGCTAATTGTTTGTGTAGAGTAACTGGCCACGTATTTCTCGATTGAAAGATACGATGAGGAGTTTTAAAACATAAAAATGGAAGCAAAACTCGTGTTTGCTTTTGGTTTTATAACATTCTCAAGACAGATTTATGTTGAGAAAGATCAACGGATCTATAGAAATGAATAAGAAGTTCAGAAAAATTTTCTCGTAGCCATATAAGAAGTAAGAACATCAAGAACGTTCCTTTCATCATTCAAGACAAGAGAACAACATATTTCTTTTCCACGGTTCAGAGGAACTACTACATTAAATACACGATTTCACTATTCACAAACATCGATATAAATCCCACAATTTGCCACACAAAGAAACATATGAACAGTTGAACATATTCAAACATAAAAATGTAGAACACGGACCTCGGTTCCAGACATAGTTTCATCTTCAAAAACATCCCAGAAATTTTTTTGGACCGGTTCCGGTTGCACGGTATTTTGCCGCAGTCTCCTCTGCCTTGAGAAGATCCTCCCCTCTTTTCGCTTCGGTCGCTCGTTTCTCTTCTGCTGCCTTGTGGACTAAAGCAACCTTGTTTTTCACCTTCTCTATACCTCCAACACAAACCCCTCCTCAACAGCAATCATATTCTGTTCTTTTTTTTTTTTTACTGTTTTAATGGTAAATTATTATGATATATAATTTAAAACTGTACAAAAAATAAGATGAATTTAATCAGCTGTCGAGAAGTTTAATCAAATGGATGGATTTGTCCGAGTCTACCCTTGGTCAAGGTCGGTTTTTAATGTACTATTTCTGTTTTAGTTTTACAGTATTTTAGAAAAGATTAACTGAACTAATCTCTGTACAAGTTTGAATTCACCAGCAAATTTGCAAGAATGATCATTACCTTAGACCTCAAAGTTAACTTGCTAAGCCTTCTGGTCTTTTGCTTTGTCGAGGGTTCTGCGAGACTGAGAGAAGTGGACAATGGTACGCTGTTTATATAATTATTTGAAAATGGGACCCACAACAGTCTAATATTTGTTGTCCATACTCCATAGCATGTTAGGAGCCGTTAAGATTCGCTTCGCTTGTACCAGGCTGGATTCCAGCGGACTTGGATTGTCTTAATCATTAAAGATTCCTTTGACGTGAATCGTTGAATGGTCAAATTAGGCTTGTCGAAGTATGGGACTTGGGCCTATTTTTAAGTGAGCCCTGCAGAATATTCTCTTTGGGTTATGGCCCAATTGATACCATCATGTTTGTTTGAAAGATCCTAGAGTAGATCCAGCCTTTTAATCTTTTTTTTTTTTTGCAAAGAGAACCCCAACTGTTATATGTAGGGGTGGAATCGGGTAGGGTCCCGTCCCATAACCCTCTTTCCCGATTCCCATCCCGATAAATTTGGGAATCAATTTTTTATCCCGATCCCGTACCCGAAAATGTCGGACCCGAATATTCGGGATCCCGTATTTTCGGGATCCCGTAGGGTCGGGTCCCGACATCCCGAATAAGTACAATTTTGAAAACCACAAATTTTCTCCGTGAAACTTTCAAATCTGCTCAAGCATTGCACTTGATCAACTTATAGTATCATAACAGATATTAATGAATCTTTACTCATAAAGTTTGTTTCATTCAAAAGCTTCAAGCATCGCAATGGTAAATCAAAATGTCGACCCAATTACAAAATATAGGTTGGGGTACTGCAGCATTTTGATATAGTTGGGGACGTCCCATCACTCTTCAACTTTGCATGTGCAATTTTGTCCCCAAGATAAGCAAAATGTCTCAAGAACAAAACATGTTTATTAAAAGAAAGATCCACAGTTGTCGAAAAATGATATGCATTAGTTACGAAGGAGATGACTACACGAGGATTTTACCAACATGGACTTCATAAAATAATTGAGGTGCATGCCCAAAAAGAGTTAAATCAAGAAACACAGAACTAAACAAAAAAATGCGTGTTAATCAATAGAACCATGACTCATGTACATCGTGGTATGCAATCTAACACCACTCTCCAACAACACAGAACCTTCTCACTCTCCACTGATTCTGTCATTCCACTACTACTCATCAGCTTAAACATATACGTCTAACAAACTATCGCATATAACTAACATATGTTACATAATAATATTTGCATAAATGACATCTACAATATATACAAAACATCAATTTACCATTATATAAATATAAAAAATATCAACTATCATTGCACCAACTTACTCAATTCATAAATTACTGAATTATATTACTCTTCATTAACATCATTGACTAAATTAAAAATATATGCATTTCAATTAAAACAAATCATAACCCAGTTTCTTAGCCACGTCCCAAGCAGTCTGCTCTAAATTACTCCCAACGCCATAGTTCGATTGGACAGATGAATGGTACCCAATTAGTAGTAAGAAACGAATAATTCGCCACGATGATGAATCTACCCTTGCACAAAGTCTATTTGTGGACGAGGGCAACTGAAATACAAGTTTAAAAATTTCACATACCACCAATTAACACAAAAAAGTAACACGTAACTCAACCTGTAAATCACAGTAAGCACAGCTACTGAGAGCTCAGTAGTGAGAACACAAAGAAGAAATAAATCCTTACAGAGGAGGAGAAGGGGTCTGAATTCGTGCACTCATATATGATCGGCTCATTCCGAAAATTTGGGTAACTGGATTGGGGATTCCGCGAGAATCAAAGGCGAATTAGCCCAAACAATAGCTAATTGTTTGTGTAGAGTAGCTGGCCACGTATTTCTCAAATTATCCTCCTACCTCAATACCTCCAACACAAACCCCTACTCAACTGCAATTATATTCTGTTCTTTTTTTTTTTTTACTTTTTAATGGTAAATTATTATGATATATAATTTAATACTGTAAAAAAAATAAGATGAATTTAATCAGTTGTCGATAAGTTTAATCAAATGGATGGATTTGTCCGAGTCTACCTTTGGTCACGGTTTTTAATGTACTATTTCTGTTTTAATTTTACAATTTACATTATTTTAGAAAAAATTAACCATTTAATGATTAATCCTCTGAATAAATATCAAATCTTACCAACTCGCCCAGGCACTAACACAAATTTACATTATTTTAACTTTCTCTACTAGAAATGTATGATATCAACAGAGAAATGACACTTTGAAAACATAAAATAAAATTTTTTGTTCATATAACACAAATTATCTGGAGATAGGCCTATTGAGTTAGATGTTTTAGAGAAGAAAATAAAAATTATAGACAAATTACTCTTCAAATTTAATTAGACATTATATCATTTAGACTATATCTTAGTCCATAAGTATGAGTTCTCACATACGGTCAAATTATACATCATTGAAATAAAATCAGTCACGAAATACTTCTTCCAGCCAATCAATCTCACCTGAACACCAAAACATGCATCTGATACTAGATAGAAGAACCTACAACATGATTTCTAACAAAGAAGAAACATTCTAGTCGCTGAAATCAATACTTCCACTGCGAGAGCTGCTGGCATTTGGACTGTGTAATGAGAGGTTTCTCATATGGCCGTTGATGGCGGTAGAGCCGTCTGTTTTATGCTCTTGGAAGAAATTTTCGCGCTCCATGTGTTTAGCTGGTGGTTGTGGGATTGTAACTGTGGGTTTGCCTGTAATCGCGTCTTGTTTTGACTCCACAGGTGATGGCCGGTTAACCATTTCCTGCTGTGGCTCAAGAGTTATAGGTCTTATGAGGGGACGATGGAGCATTGCAGGTGGGGGGGTACACCCTATCAACCCCAATGGTCTGTCTATTGGGTGGTCTCCATCATCTTCTGGCCGTAGACAAGCTTTTCCTTTCCTTATCCTGTTGAAGGATGGAGATATATTAGGATTGATTATGATACACTAAACCAGGGGATGCGGTAGCTGATACAACCTTTTTATAGCACAGTCGAACAAGGTAAGAGTGGCCATGAAATTTAAGCTAGAAGCTAGAGAGGAAAACCCAAATCTAAAAAGAGACTTATCCATTGTATGAGAGTGCCTTTCAAGCGTAGTTGTACTTATCACTCTATTATTATTCTGGAGCCATATGAAACAGTAACTTAACAATCAAAACAAAACATCAGCTCAAGTATTACTTTTTAATTGGTACGCAATCAGAACAGCGAGAGAAGTTGTTCATCATGTAGACACGATAGGTCGTCTATATACATTGGGGTAACATACCTTCGAAAAAGTTGTTCTGCCTCTTCCTCTTCTTCTACCTCCATTTGCTGGTGGTCAATATGATTAGGAGTTGATGTTGTTCTGCAAGCTAAAAGAGCATCATGCCTCCGCAACACTCTTTCTAGATGCTCGTTAAGCTCGACTGCTTGGGAAACCACCTTCTCATCCCTAAAAGATACACGAGATGTATTATTGAAGCAACTCTAAGAACTAGGATTCTCCTGGTCTACCTAAATCAGTGAAGGAAATATGATTGTCAATCAGCAGAACGTGAAGGAATTTTTTTTCTGGATGGAGTTTATGAAATACAAGAAGATAGAAAAGCTAAAAGTTTACGAAATGAAAGCAGACGAGTATGACTTTTGATACTTGAAACTATAAAAGAAACCAACCATAGGTTCATTCCAAGCGACTAATCCTGTTTATAGATTTTGTTGTGCAAGAATGCAAATACACACACACACACATACTATGTCTGTGTGGTGGACCTCGAAAACCAAAATTCCAGCATGCTTCCTAATATGCATCATAAATTGTCATCGGTTTATATCGAGTAAGAGTATAAGACTTTATGTGCAGGTGTTCTTACCTAGAAGTCATAGCAAGATGCATTACTCGTTGCTTTTGAAACGAGCACTGTTCCACAAGATCGAGTGTAAACTCATCCTTAGCTCCCTGAAACGAAAATAAAGTCTGAAAAAATGGCTGGCGAATAACCATGGCAAAAAATTCAGAAAAACATTTTGCAGTCGAGATTGGACAATACAGAGGCTAAGAATGGCTAAAAAAAAAAAAAAAACCCCGAGTAGCATGCAATCTTATCATTGTTGATACGCAAATAAGATTTCCTACAATAGTAAATACCTCAGAATGTTGAGTATCAACAGCATTAAGCACATCCCTCAAAACCTCCAGTGCTGTACCAGCCTTTTCAAGAATACTGTAACAAACAAATAAATTTACGAGAAGAACAAAGATGAGACAAAATACAGATGCTCGGGAAAGGGCATGTTTCAACTTTTTATTAATAATAAGAACAAAATAAAATCTCAAAAATTTGTAACAGCAAATACCTTGATCCAGAAGCATTCTCATCCCGTGCTTGTGGTATGTTTCTTTCACATGGAGGAACAGCAGATTCCTTATCTGGTGGATTGTTCTTATTCACATTTGGTGAATGAGGTTTCGGGACGTGTTGAGGCCTCTGAGGAAATTGAACGCCTGCATTCTGAAAAAGAGTGACAATCCTAAGGTCGCATATCCAAAAAAACCCAAAGTCTCCATCATCCTCTACCTTCAGTATATGTTTCCTGCCTTCCAGAGGAAACCAACACTTCCAAATGGACCAAAATCTCCCTCAAGTCAACAGATTTTATTAACAGACTCTTCAAATGATGTAACTGCATCAGTTTCCAATTTCCATGCTTCTAGTTCCAAAATTTTACTATAGGCGGGCATTTATATAAAAGTCAACAAGCATGTTCTTTTTGGTCCCAGGTGCAGCACTGTGAGATATAAATATAAAATTGAAAAATAAAAATAGGCATCTAAATTTTTACGTGGAAAACCACTAAAAATTATTAGGGTAAAACACGGGCAATATGAAAAAATTCTATTATAATATTTTGAGAATTACACTATCTCATTGTGTTTTCAAAAAGACGGACAATCTCTTATCTCACAAATATTATAAACCATAATCATTATTTTTCCAAAGTGAGTCAGTCAACTCGAGAGAGAAGACCACCAGGTTGGTTTTCAGATTATATCACAGAAAGTAATATTGCATACTATTAACAGAGGATGGTGAGCCATCTAATTTCTAAGTGGCTACTTGAAACTCGGATGTATCCTTGTGGATGACACCTAATACATGAAGAATTAGAGGTTTTAGACAGGAATAAAACTTGGGATCTTGTTACACTACCACAAGGGAGGAAAGACATCCATAACACATAGGTCTATAAGATCATTGAAAATGTCAGGAGCTGACATACATGGCATTAACTGCCATGAGAGTGTTTGCTTCCAAGAATTGAAGGCAAATTCATTTCGAATTTGCCTTCTTCGGTTCGTTGCCGAGTAGCACTATAAATAGAGTTCATCAGTTTCAATTTAAGTATCTCATTTTCGAATGTTCTCTACGTCTTTCTAAAACATTCAAAAAATATTTGAGTGTATTATATAATATTTGTGAGATAAGTCGGTTTTCCACGTAAAGATTTCGTCCATTTTTACTCTACATTTATAATTTTAGCTCAAAATGTCACACATGGGACCAGCCAATATCAGAATACATTGGTGTAAAACTTCAAAATTCTTATCAAAAGTTTTCAGCACTAAAGAAACATTTGTGTATTGTTCTATGGCAATATTTTCACTAAACAAATAATGGATTTTGAATCAATGAGACAAGTTGAGTGAGTATAGGATTACCGAGGATCGAAACTTAAACTACGAGGTAAAAGTTGTGAAATTCACCAGAAGTTAGTAAATGGCCTACCACTAATTCAAAGTAAGCATTATAATACTGAGGAAACCTTCCAGAAGCTCCACCAAGAGATGTCTGAGCTGCATCTAGCAGAAGAAAAATCTTTTCCCGTACAGGATCGTCCGACTGTGAGAAGAGACAGAAGAATTAGGTAATGATCCAATTTATTCAGCCAGCTATTGAGAGACAGAAATAAGAAATTTCATAAAAGCCAACCTTTTTCTTAACTAGTTTAACAAGTACAGGAAGAATTCCCACGTCTATAACCTGCTTGTGGACAGATTCTCCAACATTATTCATTAACATTTCGAGCAACTGAACAAAAAACCAGTTTAAAAACCAGGAAACAAACAAGTAAGCTCCAGAAGATATATCATTGAAGGACGATAAAGTTCTCATCTAACAAAAATCAGGTAGATGCTTGCAAAAGTACAGAAGCACTCACCATGACGGAGAATAGTTGAGTGTTCGATTTTTTGCTTCCTAGCCTTTTTTTAATGGCTTTAATGACAACTTTAGCTTGTCTGCAGAGTAAAACAGACAAATAGTGGTGAATGTAAAGCTTGAAGGATTCAAAGTATCATCTGCTTAACAAAAAACAAGATTCTTCTGCTTTTTAAGTAACATTACATCACGATAACTACAGGGGCATAATCTATCTACACATAGAAACGATTCAAGTGCAAAGACAAGTTTCACAACAAATAGGAACATATCAACATCTTGGATAATTCGGAAGAACATTTACGACAGCTCAAACAAGAAGGTAAAGAGGGCCAACAGAAATGATCAGTGACAAGATTTACTACAAATGAATGTAGCAAAATCCAGATCAACAACAGAAAGAGTAGCACAACAGCACACATACTACAACTTAGCATCAATAGTAGCTACTCTGAAGTATTAAACCTTACTTGGGATCATGTGCGACTAGCTCGCAGATTTCAATATTTTTTGTCCAGTCCGTATCAGTAAGCTTGTCACTTGTTGCAGCACTAACAAGTTCGGAAGCCATATCTATTTATGATCCTCACTGCAAGTAAAAACATGAAGTTAACATCATCATGGAAAAATTCTTTGTTGCTATTGAACTGAAAGTAGACCTATCCACACAGATTCGGCAACTGGCAAGGGAGGAGATAGATTCCCCAATTATGAAAAAATTGTAAACTACTTTCTGTGATGTTTGTAAAACTGCAAGTCATCCAGTCAATCACACCTCATCGCTCTCTGAATGCTTGGATCCGCCCATACTGATCCAAGGCTACCACAGAAGATAAGTGTGAACTGTTTATCAAGTCACCACTCTTAAAACACATATTGATTATGCTTTAAGAAATCTCCATATGCACACAAACCCGCTGCCATGAACTATTATGCCATTGATAATTACTTATCCAAAAATATTACAAATCTTCCAATGAAGTAGACTTGAGTTGATAAGACTGGATTTGGCTCTTCTTCTGCCTCCTAAAATATACCATTCTGGTCGCTATCCAAGCATGAATCATGATCAAATGATGTGATTAAGTTTCTAAGTCGAGAGTAAACAAACATGAGATTGAAAGTGACATTTCTTAACAATATTTCCAGTTGACAGTCACCACTGCTCCTGCTCGCCGCAGTTCAATCCCTTTCTTAAGGGACTACAGACTAGAAGAAACAAAAAATCATCTTTCTGATTAATTAAATCGTAGTATCTGCTGATATTTCCCAAATTCAAATGATTAACCAAAAGAAAACAGACGGGTCGTGACGAATTCCTTCCTTTATCCTTTACTTTATTGACACTCATCATAGTAATCTAAAACAAATAAAATATTGATTAAATTAAAAATCACAATAATTGCCTTCAGATCTCGTACAAAAAATCCCAACTAAAATCCAATTAAAAGTGCATCATTTCCGTTCTTCATTGCAGGCTAAAACCCCTCAGTTGAGATGAGATCACAACCCAAAACAAAACAAAAAACGAAAAAGCAAAGATTTGGAAATACGCACCCGGGAAACCAGCAAAAAGTGAAACCAGAAGCTGCAAAACTCCAATCTTTGTGTATGCTTGTATGTATGTATAGCTCCAACAACTGGTGACACGTATATACAACTGTCTACATATATATGCTAATCATGAAGACGTGAGATAAATTGAGATTCCTCTGTAAACTTTATTTATTTTAATGGTTTCATACTCCTTTCTTTTTTTTTCCCTCGATGATTTAACTTTTTGTTCGGAAAACTATAAATAAATTTATTTTAAGATCTCTATATATTAAATGTACAATTTTCTGTGATTAAAGGTTTTTCTCAATCAAATTAGTGTGCTTGTCATTGTGTTTGGGTTTCCTTTATTGCAGACAAGCGGCGCCTGTTAAATGCTATCGGGTCTCCAATAATTGCTTCTGCCAGTTTCATTATTGCGATTTCTACACAGAAAGAAAAGGAGAGTGGCAACATCAATTGTGGAGTGGCACCGCTGTAGTCAAGCTATGGGGTACGTGGCGGAAGATGAGTGGATTCCGAAAAATGCCATGCAAAAAAGGATAGTGGCTAAAATAATTGCTTTCCACGTGTTCAAATGGGACCAGCGAGTGGTGCGCGTGGCGATCGTGAAACTATATGCGCGTGGAAATGTTTCCATATGCAATATAAGGAAGTAAAGAGAGGGCGACAGCCCAACAAAGGTTCATTGTTAGCTTTGCTGGACTGGATTATTCTTGCAAATGGGGATGGACACCACATACATCACATTTGCTACTTTATATTTTCTTCTTATATTATTATATTAAAAATATATATAATACAATTCGAAAAAATATCAATCTATTCAATATATTAAAATTAAGCCCACAAACTAAAGAATTTGGTGTGGCGGTGAAATATTAAATAAATATTCCGATTATTCTCCTTACAATCTCCCATTCAATACAAATTATTCGATACTTGAATGTTTATCTGTATTTATATAACTTGTTCAAACCAAATATATAAACGTAACTATAAAATTAGAGAAAAATTTATATATATAAATATTATTCTCATGTAACGACTGCGTGTAGACTAATAATATAGTTGTGTATATATGTTTTCATGTAGTCATGAAATTTTTTCCATAAAAAAAATGTTTTGGGTACTATAAATAACTTAAAAACGTTGGACTTGAGGTAATTGATTTCGACACTCCAGAAAATCAATTTGAGATCCATCAAATTTCAAGTATACTGATTGATTACATATATAATAATCGATACGTAGACAAGGATAATAATACCATGTCTACTCTTAATAAAAAAAAAATTAATGTCACTAAATATAACTGGTTTTGGAAATTGCTTATCCATCGTTCTATATATAATCAAATGAGTCTTACCTTGAGCACCTATTGGTGAGCTAGTCATGGGCACCGACAAGATACAATATATGAAATATTAGAATCCTTAACGAGTATGTTTAAGATATTGAAAGATGAGTGTAAAGTTATTGATGACGTGACATTCATAATAATGTTCTTCTTCTTAGAATCATTAATATAATAAATTGCTTGGAACCGTGCATCGAATGGCCATCTTCATTGTTATTATTCCAACTGGTAAGACGATGGTTGTTTATCTAGGCTCGATCTTGGTGCTAGTTTGTAACGATCAAAGTCGAATCGTCATCATATCAATGCACATTCAAAACATTCATACTATCAATATATATGTGTAATAAAGTAGATTACATCTTCATGTACACAGAAAATGAATTAATGTACTTTACCATGATATATTATGTAAAGTCAGTAGAAATTTTAAATACATAAATATTGGCATGATCAACATTCTTGCACATCATGACGTGTGATTTATCTATATAAACTAATCAAATCCATTTAAGGCAGATCCATAGTTTTAGTTTAGTGAGGCAAAAGTTATATAAAATCGCAGAAGTATAATTTACATCTACCACAAGACAAGCGAGAAGATTAAAACATGATCATACCATCGAATGTGACATTTAAATTTGAAATTTAAAAAAAAAACGGTCCGATCCGTTTTACATTTTCAAACAGACGTCACTCTGACTCATACAACTATTTCAAGGGTTTTCCGTCAGCCAAGAAAAAATTTTCCATAATCGTCAGCAATAAATTATCAATACATCACGATAACCGATGGTATAAAACAATGCTCCTGAATACATGACTCAAGAATCAACCCAACTTTCCCTTGATAGTAATTGCGCATCATGCACTTAGTCAGTAACAACATTGTCATAGTTCTTTGGCGACTTGCAGTTCTTTTTTAATCACCAGTTTCACCTCATCTTCATCATTTTAACTTCTTTTCAAAATCAGTTTTGTTTTTTCCATTTCTTGAATTGGATCTATCTCGCCTCGGTTAGGACTCTTTCCAACACTCTTGCCCCATCCTCTATGTGTACAAGACCAGACGTAGCACATGCCGTGGGAGTTGTGAGCAGATTAACGAGCAATCCAACAAAACAACATTGGAAATCAGTTAAATGGATTATCAGATACTTGAAAGGTACTATTAGTTTATCTCTGTACTTCAGGAATTCAAAGCAGTGCTTACAGAATTTGTCGATCCTGATATGGGTAGTCACCTAAACGGTTGAAAAAGTAGTGGACTGCTCTCATTTCGTAAACTTTTAGCTTTTCTATCTTCTTGTATTTCATAAACTCCATCCAGAAAAAAAAACTTCCTTCGGTGTACGTTCTGCTGATTGACAGTCATATTTACCAAAAAAAGTGAGAAGGCACTGATTTAGGTAGACCAGGAGAATCCTAGTTCTTAGAGTTGCTTCAATAATACATCTCGTGTATCTTTTAGGGATGAGAAGGTGGTTTCCCAAGCAGTCGAGCTTAACGAGCATCTAGAAAGAGTGTTGCGGAGGCATGATGCTCTTTTAGCTTGCAGAACAAGATCAACTCCTAATCATATTGACCACCAGCAAATGGAGGTAGAAGAAGAGGAAGAGGCAGAACAACTTTTTCGAAGGTATGTTACTCCAATGTATATAGACGTCCTATCGTGTCTACATGATCAACTACTTCTCTAGCTGTTCGGATGGCGTATCAATTAAGAAGTAATACTTGAGCTGATGTTTTGTTTAGATTGTTACTGTTTCATATGGCTCCAGAATAATATGGAGTGATAAGTACAACTACGCTTGACAGGCACTCTCATACAATGGATAAGTCTCTTTTTAGATTTGGATTTTCCTCTCTAGCTTCTAGCTTAAAATTTCATGGCCACTCTTACCTTATTCGACTGTGCTATAAAAAGGTTGTATCAGCTACCGCATCCCCTGGTTTAGTGTATCATAATCAATCCTAATATATCTCCATCCTTCAACAGGATAAGGAAAGGAAAAGCTTGTCTACGGCCAGAAGATGACGGAGACCACCCAATAGACAGACCGTTGGGGTTGATAGGGTGTACCCCGCCACCTGCAATGCTCCATCGTCCCCTCATAAGACCTATAACTCTTGAGCCACAGCAGGAAATGGTTAACCGGCCATCACCTGTGGAGTCAAAACAAGACGCGATTACAGGCAAACCCACAGTTACAATCCCACCACCACCAGCTAAACACATGGAGCGCGAAAAGTTCTTCCAAGAGCATAAAACAGACGACTCTACCGCCATTAACGGCCATATGAGAAACCTCTCATTACACAGTCCAAATGCCAGCAGCTCTCGCAGTGGAAGTATTGATTTCAGCGACTAGAATGTTTCTTCTTTTGTTAGAAATCATGTTGCTAGGTTCTTCTATCTGGTATCGGATGGATGTTTTGGTGTTCAGGTGAGATTGATCGGCTGGAAGAAGTATTTCGTGACTGATTTTATTTCAATGATGTATAATTAATTTGACCGTATGTGAGAACTCATACTTCTGGACTAAGATATAGTCTAAATGATATAATGTCTAATTAAATTTGAAGAGTAATTTGTCTATAATTTTTATTTTCTTCTCTAAAACATCTAACTCAATAGGCCTATCTCCAGATAATTTGTGTTATATGAACAAAAAATTTTATTTTATGTTTTCAAAGTGTCATTTCTCTGTTGATATCATACATTTCTAGTAGAGAAAGTTAAAATAATGTAAATTTGTGTTAGTGCCTGGGCGAGTTGGTAAGATTTGATATTTATTCAGAGGATTAATCATTAAATGGTTAATTTTTTCTAAAATAATGTAAATTGTAAAATTAAAACAGAAATAGTACATTAAAAACCGTGACCAAAGGTAGACTCGGACAAATCCATCCATTTGATTAAACTTATCGACAACTGATTAAATTCATCTTATTTTTTTTACAGTATTAAATTATATATCATAATAATTTACCATTAAAAAGTAAAAAAAAAAAAGAACAGAATATAATTGCAGTTGAGTAGGGGTTTGTGTTGGAGGTATTGAGGTAGGAGGATAATTTGAGAAATACGTGGCCAGCTACTCTACACAAACAATTAGCTATTGTTTGGGCTAATTCGCCTTTGATTCTCGCGGAATCCCCAATCCAGTTACCCAAATTTTCGGAATGAGCCGATCATATATGAGTGCACGAATTCAGACCCCTTCTCCTCCTCTGTAAGGATTTATTTCTTCTTTGTGTTCTCACTACTGAGCTCTCAGTAGCTGTGCTTACTGTGATTTACAGGTTGAGTTACGTGTTACTTTTTTGTGTTAATTGGTGGTATGTGACATTTTTAAACTTGTATTTCATCTGCCCGTTGGTCCACAAATAGACTTTGTGCAAGGGTAGATTCATCATCGTGGCGAATTATTCGTTTCTTACTACTAATTGGGTACCATTCATCTGTCCAATCGAACTATGGCGTTGGGAGTAATTTAGAGCAGACTGCTTGGGACGTGGCTAAGAAACTGGGTTCTACCTGGATGATATATTAGTCGATGTGCTTGTGATGTGGGCGAGCAAGAAATGCTTTAGATGTTGACAGTCGAATGCTTTAGAATGAATGTTTGCCCATGCCTTACGAAACAATGGAGGTGGGTTGGGGCAATTAAATAGGCCGTTTAAGTGAGAAGATGTATTTAAATTTCACTTGAGCTTTTTAAATTGTAATTTTTTTGCACTCTACGTCATCTTCTCCACTTGCTTTGTGTTGTCCACCTCTGAACCTAGTGGTTTTATTTGATATTCTTATGTTATTTGTTATTGTATCACTAGCTACGTAGCTCACGGCTTGAGAGTTGATAAGGCATTACACTTGGTTCTGTTGTCAAAAATGTCTAGCTTGTTAAAGATCAAGTCTTTGATTATCTAAGTTGGCATGATATCATTCAGTTCAACAAAATTCTTGTGAATTGTTTTCTGGTTCAAATACACGAGTGATCTAACACTAGTTGCTTTCATGCATTTTTCTTTAGACTACTGCCGGGGGCCAAACTTCCCTCCCAGGGGACATGTCCTTGTACTAGAATGCAGTTTGTGCCTTTGTCCATTTCTAATTTGGCAAAGCGATCACTGTCGACAAGATGTTACCAGGGATGGTCCAGGACTCCTGTGACTACGGCACGACCTTTGCACACAAACTCACCACAGCCAGGAGCACTGGCCACATCTGAATCTCAAGAATTATCCTCAACTTCAGTTGTTGGTAATGAAAAGTTAGGAGTTCTATTACTTAATCTTGGAGGTCCTGAGACTCTAGAAGATGTGCAACCATTCTTGTTTAACCTTTTTTCTGATCCGGTTTGTGCCTTTCAGTTCAATCATTCTTTTGATTCTACTGTGGAGAATGTTGAAGTTATTTTTCTTTTTGTGTCATATTTTGGATTGTCATTTGGAATGTAGGATATAATTAGACTCCCGAGGCCATTTCGTTTTCTTCAAAATCCTTTGGCACAGTTCGTATCTATTGTTAGATCTCCTAAGAGCAAAGAAGGATATGCGTCGATAGGTGGCGGTTCTCCTCTGCGGCGTATTACTGATGCCCAGGCATGATTTTCTTGAAGTCAATTCAAAATTCCTGCTTATGTATTTTATTATCTACGATGATTAATATTAGACAAGGTTTTCTTTAATGTGTTAAAGAGGTTCTGTTATTATTTTGATTGTCCATATGAGGATGGTGTATGATCTTTTTACTAATAGAATATAGATAAACAAACTCACTGATTTTGTATACATATGAAACACTTTCCTAGTATGACAGTTTTGGTTGAATTATCACACAACTTTTTCCTGTGGTTAGGTGAAGAGCATTGGGTGGTAAGATGGCATATGGATTAAGTTAACCTCCACGGGCTTTAAACTTTTTCTTTTGTAATGCTCCCTCTATGTTGAACACCATCCATTTCCTTAATTTCTGTGCTAAAAAAACCTGCAAATGAGAGAAACCAATGTTAGTTCTGCTAGTGGTTTGAGCCCTATTTCTTTCCTCCATAATTTTTTGAATATCTGGTTCTACAAGATTAGCTGGATAGGGTTGCTTTTTCCAGGCTGAGGAGTTGAAAAAAGCACTAACTGCTAAGAATGTCCCTGCAAATGTGTATGTTGGTATGCGTTACTGGCATCCATTTACTGAAGAAGCTATCGAACAGGTAATCCTCTGCCTTTTTGTCCTTAGTTGATTTCCCCATCCACCTTCCCACTGTAATAAGTCTATAATGCTGTCAATATTTTTCAGTCGTTGCACTTCCAAACTTACATAAGCTGAAAATTACTGCATGGGTTGTTGATAAAATGTGTTTTACGATTGTACTACTCCTGTTTCCCATCATTCTTTTGATACTGGAATATGATGCATTTGACACAAACTTTGAATAATTTGTCAGAAACAATTGGATCTTGTTGCGTGCTATAGATTATTTTAGTTCAGATATTTTTTTTAAAGCGTGCAGATGTAGAGATATCATGAAGTGGGTGATTAACCATGCCTTGGAGTGTAGAGTGAAAATCTAAATTTGAGTTATTGTTACAAGTATGTGTATACATGGGAGGCCTCGTGATGGGTGACATCCTGGGTGTTTAGAAACTACTTCCTTGCACATGGGGTTTGTCATATTTTGATTTTGTCCAAGTGTCATGAGTTGTTAGGCTTGTGTTTTTGTGTGCGAACTATAAGTATTTTTCTATTCCCTTTCTCTGCACTACTCTGGCAGTGTTTGTCATAATTCTGATTGAGACTTAATAAATATTTTTTTTAGTAAGGGGACATAAAAAAAATTTGTTTTTGTTTTTTTGCTCCAGAAGTCAATAGGCCATTCAATTTGTGGCTGAAAAATTCAAAAAACTATTCTGTGATGGTAGTATGACTTTTGCTCCCCTTCCACTGTGATGTCAATTTCATGTATTTGTATGGTCAGTTGGTCACTAATGAGGTATTTCTGTTTGCCGTGGTTTCAGTTATTATTGTGATATTTTGCTTTCTATTTATCTCTAGATTAAGAGAGACAGAATTACAAAACTCGTTGTACTTCCTCTCTACCCCCAATTTTCAATATCAACTAGTGGTTCAAGCCTTCGACTTCTGGAAAATATATTCAGGTATAGCTGTTTGCATGTGACTCTCCCATGATATTTTTTTATCATCAATATTAAAATCTAATTTGGGAATGGGTCAATATACAGGGAGGATGAATATCTAGTTAACATGCAACACACTGTCATTCCTTCATGGTATCAGCGTGAAGGATATATAAAAGCTATGGGAAACCTGATTGAGAAAGAGTTGGGAAATTTTGACCGCCCGGCGGAGGTAATCCGGCTGGTGGTTTGTTTGCTTCCGCTGACACTTGTTTCTTCCTAGTCATGAACCACATGTTCATCCCGATGTAATTTATATTCAAATTATCATATCTAGACTTAATAGCTAGTATACTGGGTATCATTGACATGATCAGATATGCTGACACTCTAGTGGTATTGTTTGCTTCATCTGTGGAAGGCCTTACATTCATCTTCAAGGGCGATTTAACCGTGACAATGAGAAATTGGGATGAGGCACCTTATCATATTTTCCGATCTCTGGATCTTTTTCTAAAATTTACACAATTCAACCCTTGGTCAAGCGGATCAGTCATTTGGTTATATCCTAGTAAATGATTTCTATACTTCATTACCATTGTTGATATTTTCCCCTCTTCTCCCTCCACCCATATACCTACCGTAATTGATAAAAAAACTCTCAATACACAAATAAAACCTGCCCATAAACTGAAACTTGCATTTATCTTAGAGTAGGAAAGGACTTTCAGGAACTTCATTCATTTGGAGGAAATAGGAACGCATTTAGGCCTGAGGACCTAGTGGTGGTCGTCTTCTTGGATGAGGAGAAGCTAGGAGTAGCTCTGGGTTGCATTTGAATGATGTTCGTGCTCTTCATATTTGTACCATGCATGCCAAACTTTAAAAATGTTATGGCATTTCCTGATCATTAACCTGGATATAACTTAATTTTTTTGATCTGCTATCTTTGTTTGTCGTAGGTGATGATTTTTTTTAGTGCTCATGGGGTACCTCTTGCATACGTGGAGGATGCTGGTGATCCATACAAGGCTGAAATGGAGGAATGCGTGGACTTGATCATGGAAGAACTGGAAAAGAGAAGGATAAACAACGCATATACGCTTGCCTATCAGGTGCTATATTCTGTTCTCTTGTGCCATGAACAATCTAGTCAAATTATTTAGTGCAAGGTGCACCACGTATGGTGTTATATGAAGTTCGTTTCTTTGCTAGAAAACTGTTGTCTGATAAAATGCATCTTAGCTTATGTAGATGCCTCCTGTTCTGGTCTTCTGTTTTCTACAAAAATTCCCCTAGTGCAGTTTCCAGTGAATATCATATTGTTATATTGGTTTGGTTTGCTCGGTTCAACTTGCTGCAGAGTAGGGTTGGTCCAGTAGAGTGGTTGAAGCCATACACGGATGAGACCATAATCGAGCTTGGAAAGAAAGGAGTGAAGAGTCTCTTGGCTGTCCCAATTAGGTACTACAAAACCATTATTTCACCAATTATGTCAGTGTCTGAAATTATCCAGAGTGTTACTTTTTAGTTGCAATTGTTTTTTAATCAATCTTGTATTTTCTTACGAATAAGTGACGATATCATACCGCAGTTTTGTGAGCGAACATATTGAGACATTAGAGGAAATTGATGTTGAATACAAGGAGTTGGCTTTAGAATCTGGCATAGAGAACTGGGGACGGGTTCCAGCACTTGGCTGTGAACCTACTTTCATTTTGGATTTGGCTGATGCAGTCATTGAAAGTCTTCCATATGTTGGAGCAATGGCTGTCTCCAATCTTGAAGCTCGACAGGTGAGTGAAAACTTTTCAATCTTATGCAGTGAGTGGTTTTTTATTTGGCCATCTATCGTCAAAAGTTGGTGGAAGACAGATGGTTGTTGCTTGAGATATTTGGCTCATTTTATGTTGCTCTTTGTTTTCTGTTGTTTTTATGATTTCAACTGTTGCGTTGTATGTATCTATTGTTTACTGCAGTCATTAGTTCCACTTGGAAGTGTGGAAGAACTTCTTGCTGCATATGATTCACAGCGTAGGGAGTTACCTCCTCCTGTTGTTGTTTGGGAATGGGGTTGGACAAAAAGTGCAGAAACATGGAATGGAAGGGCAGCAATGCTGGCTGTACTTGTTCTACTGGTGCTTGAAGTGACCACTGGAGAAGGTTTTTTACATCAATGGGGTGTATTGCCCTTGTTTCGATGATAAAAACTAGTCCATCCTATCCCCGCCCCTTTGTGTCACACCTACACACGCTTACATACATAGATGTATTTGTTGAGAAGTTTGGGTTAAACTGAAGAAATCAAGTCCGCAACATGGTATTATACTGAGAAGTTTGGGTTAAACTGAAGAAATCGAGTCCTCGACATGGTATTATACTAATACCTCAAGAACGACGTAGATACACCGGGTCTCTGACCTGAAGTTGCGCTGTATCACAATCTATCTGAACTTCTGCCTAGATTCTTGGCTCATAGTATAGATACGCTTGACTTGTTGTACTTGGTTCTAAATGAGTAACAAAGGAAAGAAGGGGTTGAGAAAGACCATAGTAAGAGATTAGAAGGAATATAAAACTGGTAAAAAAACACCTAACGGGTCAAAGAATGTTGACCTTGGGGAATTCTTCGCAAGGTATGTTAAAACATGCTCGGCTTGCCGACGGTGAGATTTTGTGTAAAGTTTCCTCTTATTTTTGTTTGATCTTCACAAATTGGCACCAGGCTGTGAACCTACCTACTATACTTTAGGAATGTATGTATATTTTCACGGTTATTAAGTTATTTTATCGACAGTATATGGATCTGCGATGAAGGAATGTAAACATTACTTTGTTTTCTTCTTAACATATACTTCATTCAATTTTGTTACTAATCTTTGGTATACATTTCTTTCTAGTCAAACTCTCTACAATTTTAGTTCTTCAGATGTTTCTAGACACAAGCATAATGTAAATCCGATGCAGTGCACCGAAATATTGAGTCATGGTTTTGTGAGCACGATGAGAGATTTTGCAAAAATGAGATCTGTGTATTCGAAAAACTATGCTCGTATTAAAATAGCATGATGCAAGAATTTGCATTACGTGCTTCTAGCGTACCGATGTATTTTTTTAAAACCAAAGGTGGCAGGAAGGTTAGAAATTTAAATGTTCCAAATTTATTGCTTATATAGGTACTCCTACACACTTCAATGCTGCAGATCATGCCGAATTAAGATAGAAATCTCCACTTGCATGAACCTCCTTCACTTGCTTATCATACTCGTCTTCGTATTCATCATTTTCTTCTTCTTTGTCGGACTCCCATTCTTGATCCACTTCTCCTCCCCAACAGAAACCCGGAACTGGTCTAGATGAGGGAGGTGGAGTTTTGGCTTCAGTAACTATCTTCATTATATCATCAATGGTTTGAAGGGAAAAGCTAGGATTATCCTTCTGGTAGTACACTGCTTGGTTAGTTTCAGTAAGTTCCCTAGGCAAATTCTTCAAGAACCAAGGATGGCTTTTTATCTCTTTTATGCTGATTCTCTGCATGTAAACTATACACTTATTAAAGTCTTTCAAGGACGATCGTTAAGGTAGACTCTTGATTCGATAGCAGCGGTTATTCATATATGAAAGATCAGTCTAATTCTGGAACGTGACATGAAAACCAGAGAAATAAATGCGTACCCGTGAAGGATGTGGGACGAAAATTCGCGATAATAGGTGCCTACAATCTTGAGAAATATAGACGTAATCTGGGATTGTGTATTGAACACTCATGATTCTCTGAGAAGTAAGAAGAGTTGTATAACAATTAAATTTATATGTTGTCTATGGTTATGGATGTAAGTGCATGTACTCACTGAAATTGTTTTCCTGAAATTCTTTGGATCTTTTGGATCTTCGAAAGGGTAAGCTCCCACCAACATCACGTAAAGTGTGACTCCACATGACCATACATCTGCCATCTATTCCAAATAAAAGATTTTTCATGTTAAACTTTTTTTTGACCAAACTGAGAATCATATCAAATTTAACGTAAAATATATTTATTAAAAAACAAACAAAATGTGGAACCCAACAACCCATAAATGAATAGAGGAGTCTACCTTTCCATCATATTCTCGACGATTGAGAACTTCGGGTGCTATATATGCCGGTGTGCCGACCGTTGACTTGGGCCGTGAATGCAATACAGATGACTGGACAGAACAACATTTTTCTTCTTATTCTCTTGAAAACTTATCAAAAGAATATAAAAGTTGAACAGGATGAAATTAAGACCTTGGAATAACCAAAATCGCAGATCTTGAGCCTCGGTGCTGGCCTTCCATCTAGTAAAGTATTTTCCAATTTCAAATCTCTATGACATATTTGCTGCAAACATAAAATCTGTTACATAACAGAGATATTTTTTAATGCAATACATGCTTATTAGCACAAGGGATCCTTGGCAAAGATTGAGAGATAATTAATATATTATATGTTGTGCACTTACCATGGAGTGGCAGTAACACACACCAGAAATCAACTGCTGAAAGAAGTACCTGGCCTGTCCATAATTTACATCCTCAATCAGACAATTAGTAGCACTCAAATTTATGTTACATATAATATCAAAACAGCAAGAAGAATAACAAAACTGACCTCATCTTCACTAAATCTACCGGCGGTACAGATCCGTTCGAACAGTTCTCCGCCGGCTGCGTATTCCATCACGATAGCCAAATGTGTTGGTGTCAACACAACCTAAATTCGAGTATCGATCTCACAAACTAAATTACTAAGATATATATATATATATATATATCCAGAGATCATCGACAATATAGTCGAAAACAGAATTGATTCCAAGATGGAGAAGCTCCTTCAGCACTTAAGTACCTCTTTGAAGCGAATTATGTTCGGATGTCGAAGCGATCTGTGATTTATAATCTCTCTGGCCACATTCTCATCAATCTGCAATGCATTCACCACGGTCATATATTAACAACTTTGATCATTTATCCAAGGAAGAAGAAAAAAATTGAATCAGCGATTGATTAAGAATATTACCTTATGGCCACGCTCGATGTATTTCATGGCGACGAGTTCCTTTGTTTCTTTGTGCCTTAGGAGCCTGGCGACGCCGAAATTTCCAGCTCCCAAATCCTTCACAACCTCGTACTTGTCCATCTTAGTTATTGCAACATATATATATATATTGTTGATTGATTTAAATTAAGTTATGGGGATACAATATATACTACACTAGCTGCATTCAAGTACTCTATATTCATGCATGGATATGAATTACAGGGCAGATCCAGATAGAGAAATTGACAGGTGATGAGATTGGAGAAGATGATCAGGCTTCGTACGTGGAGTGTGTGTATATATAAGTATATAACAATAACAATAATAATAATAATAACAATAATAATAATAATAATAAACTGAAGCACGCACGTCTGGTATTAATTAATAAGTTTTCTTGGACTAATCTTTTTACGATTGGAAGCTGGAGCACGTGATTATTCGTCGGACAATGAGATATAATTTTATCATTTCACTGTTTATAGAAGTTTTTATATGAACATTTTTTTGTTCGACGGTGTAATGCATGGAGTTGGGTTGGATCAAGATCCCGTACATTTTTTTTAAAAGTTAACTCATTAATGGGCTAATCCCATGTATAAATCAGAGGTCTCTTGACCCATACAGATGGTAAATCGAAGGATATGAACGAGTAGGCAGTAGCCCAGATGAGAGGACCCATATAACGTACTAATTCCCAGAGCATACCCCACAATATTTCGGTGGGGAATATGGTCCACACGAGAATCGAACCCGTGAAGCCCCGGAAGTTATTACCACATCACCCCAGGTCTTACCAACTCGTCTGTACCTCTGGGGGCAAGATCCCCGTATATTTGTATATATGTTGTTGTGTATATTCAAAAAGTATACACGTATGTATTGGTCATCTAGTCAATTTTCGTTTATTTATAGTCCATTTGTTTCTGATAATAGGCGAAAACTTGTATAATATTGGACTTTTTGTAGCTTGAATTACGGGTTGGGGAGTCGGGCTAGTCGATTCGTTAAAAATATATTTAATTAGCTCAAAGTGGATTAAAGTTAATTATCTTTAAAACAATGTCGCATCCAAAACGTCGGCTAATGGGACAAATTTAATACGTATAAAACAAATTCAAGGGCGGTGACCAACCAGCTTTGAAAAAAAACACCACACCGACCAAATTGTTGATGATTGTTACAGTCAACTGTATTTTTATTAAAAAAGTTAGAAATAATCTCGACACTTGAAATAATTATGCGACCCAAAACAAGTTAACTCATTAATGGGCTAACCTCCTATATAGGCCAGAGGCCCCTTGATCCATACATGTGGTAAATCGACGGATATGTACGAGTAGACAGGGGTCCGGAGGAAAAGACACCATATCTTTTTAAAATAAGACCCTAATTTTTTTTATGCATTTTTCCTAATTTTAGACCACTCATAATGTGTGTCCGAGTCTACGAACTTATGAAAGTCAAGTTACGGCTGCATTTAAAAAGTTCATTGAGATACTGGTACTAGATAATATTAACATGGGAAAGAATTTGGCAAAAACAAATTCCGCTATTAATAGTAATTTTTCTAAGAGTAATGTTTCTATATTACTTTCTATCAAGTGTTTGCTTTAATTAGTAGAAGATAAGAAGGTGAAAGGACTTGTCGTGTTCAAAATTAATATGTATTAGTGTATCGAGACATACGTAGATTGTTTTATATAGATCTATATTCAATTCTTGATACATAGCTTTTTTTGTTTTTTTTTGAAAAAAGAATGTGAATGATTTTCTCCAAATTTCAAAAATTTATATGCACTATGCGACACTTTTTTCAACTCTTTTAATTTAAAAAAAAAAGCGTTTTCTTTCCAATAATTTCGTCCTAAAAAAAACATCAGTGCATGACGGGAGTATGTATCCTCACACGTTTGGACCGATGATTTCGTTGTGCAATTTCCTCGTCTTCAAATTTGTGCCCACCAGCTGCTGACTAAACTTCTACTCTACATTCGCTATTTGAAATCCCGTCCAAGAAACTGGTTCTGTCAAGATTTTGCTCGAATCATACCCTCTCTGATAGGATCAAGTACTTACCACTAGGTCAAAAACTATATGTATTAGTTAAGTTGTAACTTTATTTCCTTATAATTTGACAGCACAGAGTTGATCACTTATTTACGTGAATGTCGGTTTATTACGCACATGAGTCCGAGAATGGTGCGTGTCTAACTGTTGGTGCCGTCTAATTTCCCTTATAAATCGGTCATATATCTTACTGTCTCATTTCCCTTAGAGACCGATCTTATACTTTATCTTACGGCCAGCCATATCCCCAGCATAGATAGTATTAACCGTTAAGATACGACGTCAATTTTACAGCTCATCTAGTCAAACAGATCAAACGTCACAACGTAGTAGCTTGACGTATGAGAGCTGGTTTCACACATAGCACTTCCAAGTTCCAACAGCACTACACCAATGAATATGTGTCACTTTTTCTCGTGAATTTACTAGAAATAATATGGATCAATGTACCAGTGTGATCCTTTAACATCTGTGCTGACAAAGCTATGCAAATCGGTCATCTTTTCATGTTTGGCCAAGCCAAAATCTGAAACCTTGGCTGTTAAATTTTCATCCAGCAGGATATTTGAAACCTTTACGTCACGATGTAAAATTCCATGCCCTGTGTGAAGATAGTCTAGTCCTCCAGCAGCAGCAATGCAGATGTTAAGGCATTGCCTCCAGTTGAGAGATGGAGATTCTTAAGACGCTTATGATGGTGGACAAGCCCTTTGTTTGTAATGAAGAAGTCAACTTTGGATGCATATCACCGACCCATACTCTGCCACTATTTGCAGTAGATGCTGATTTCGAACCGCAGCTAATCGATATATCACCAGTGAGCTGATCACTAGCAGCTGTGAATGCAATGAGGAAACAGAAACTAGCCATGGTAACTGAAACTGGATACATATTTGGATTTGTATCGTTTATGTTAAGCTAGAGGGGAAAAATATCTTGGAATCTGATCGAGGATGATGGCTGACTATACTAATCCACCATTCTTGTTTCTACACAAGGTATAATCTGAAACTGATCGTATTATCCAGTTATGATCTGTGTTAACCAAAGATATCATTTAGGTGCATAAACTTAATTTATTCTTAATTTGCCAGTATAAATTTGACTTTGCTGGTGTTTGGATTATTCTTCGCGACGTTTAGTTTTATAGCTATTTCCTTGCTTGTTCGTAAGTTCTATGGCTACAAGGTTTGAGTTGCCTATTGAAATAGCAGTCGCGGCAATATTTTTATTTTGTACTGGTTGATGATTTTTCATTTTTTTTTTCCAGATGTCTTTTGTATTTTTTAAGTTGGTTGAAATAAATTTAAGAATATATCACTTCATATTGATGATAGAAACATGGATGGATGAGAGACGAGGGTTTTTTAATAAATACTTTAAAAATGAAATTTTTTTTTACCAAACTAGAACCAAGTGTGGGAACTTCAAAAGCTATAAACATATATTGCACCAAAATTGTGGCCATATTTTGGCCTAGTATTTTTATTTATTTAATTGTTGGAAAAAGAAATAAAGTTCGACCTTTATAATGTGCCTATGTGTGTATGATGATAATTTACACTCTGCAGTATCTCATCTTTGTAATGTGCCTAGGGGTTACTTTTGTGTCCCCATAGTGACACATCAAACGAGAAAATATAATTTAAATTGCCATCTTCAACTCTCACTGTTACAACAAAAAAAATGTAGTACAAACAAGTATCACATGCGCTAGCACGACTTGCTTCGAAATAAAAGTTCATCAATAAGGTAAAACAGGTTCATCGGCTCTATTACATATAAAGCAAATCCAGTGCCAAAACTTCAGTACATCTATATCCTGAGACACCTGCAGAAAATGTAAACATATTTCAAAAATTAAATTAAACTAAATATAGACATGCATCACATTCTTCGATATAAGTTCCAAAACATATATGAAATAGTATTTCCAGACAGCGTGGAAAACGCAGCCAATAGGCCTAAAACTAATGACTTCTCAACAATAAATCTGGACATCTATCAATACCTGGCAAGGTAAGAACCTGAATGGTACGAGCTCCAAAAATTTTTAACCTGTTAGCATTATAAAACACAAACCTATATCAGCCACCTCTGATACTCATTTCGTCAGGATCTATAGTTCGTGTTATGTGTTTACATCTTATGCTCGAGTCTTTAATAAGTTGCGAAGAGGGTAGGTAATGGATTAACCTTTTTTATGTGGTTATATTATCCAATCTTGCTTAAGAAAGGCCTCTATAGCATGCATGTGACCATTAACAACATTGAGCTGAAAGATTAAGACAGCCAAGATTCATATGTTGATTTTAATAAGATCAAATACCCATGTTCATTTGATTGAAGGAAGATAAAGAGATGGAAAGAGAAACGAAAATATATTGGAGCAGATGTTGAATATTTTGATAATAGCGGAAAGAGGCATACCTATTTCTAATTTGGTCTTGAACTCTCACCCAAAACCTTTACAGCTTGTCGAATTGCATGATAAGCCATTTTCTTCACCTTTTACCACAGATCAAACTTGAAGTCAAGTTTAAAATAGGTTGATCTGAATCTTCCAAATATAAATTATCTTGAGGATATGGGGATTCAGACAATGGTATGTGTCTGATCATAATCATCAGAAAACACAACTAGAAAATCAAAACTCTAAATTCAACTTATTTTCAGTATAAGTTGCTAAAATCCAAACTTAAACTTTGATAAGATGTCCTCCAATAAGTTCCTAATAGAATGAACGATGAGCAATAGACAAAAGAGTGACATAAAGAACTACCATCTAAGCAATTCCTACCGCTAAAACGTTCCAACTTCCAGCAGAAGAAACAGGTAAGTCTAGAGTAAGAAATCATACCTCCAACTTGTCTTCCTTGGCTCTGTGATTTTGGGGAAGAATGCGAAATTCCTCAGTCAATCGAATACACTCTTGGACGTTTTCTGGCGAGACGAAGTCAAGGGCAACCTTTATGCATGACTGCAACACAGAAGAAACGCCAAAACTGTAAAACCAAGATACATGCTAAGGTTGGCTTATGAGCGACGAATTTCATGAGAATATAAATCTCACTGTACAGTAGCTCTTGCCCGGCATGGAACCATTCACAAAACTAAGAAGTAAAGTTTCATTGCGAGAGTCAATTAGATCAACCTTTGGCTTGAGTATGTGATGTGATCAGCAAGTTTCAGTTCAAAATATAAAACCCATCACCCACTTGATTCTAAAAGAAAAGTAATATGGCCAAAACATACCAACTGGGTTATGCTTGTCTAAGTCAAAACTAAGCCTATTTAAGAGAAGACTTAATGAAAACAATTTAGCACCCACGATCATCATTCTTCTCATTATGTACCAAAGACATTAAATTAGCCAAGAGATGACATGAAATACTTAACATACTGGCATGGCATTAACACAAAGGGAAAAAGGTCATCCATATAAGAAGTGTACCATACAGAAATAAAAGTTTTCAAAAAAGACAAAAATGAAATTGTACTGGGGATAGATATACAAGCAATTGCTAGAAAATTGTTGTAACATCCCGATGCCTTGTAGCAAAGCTGGCACCAAAGTCCCAAGTTTGGGACGAGGTTTCGGATTCGACTTGATTGTAACATAAATCTTCACCCAACCAAAGGCCAAATGAAAAGGTTAAAAATGACTTGAATGCAATATGCCAATATACATATAAAACTAAATTATGAAGGGAAATCAGTCAATTTTAAATTACAAAGACGATCTATCAAGTTTGCTACTCTGGAAAACCGATAAACATGGTTTTCTTCGGATTTTTTTAAAACTGAAACTAATTTGCATTTGCTCACCCTATTCGAGATAAGTAAATCATACTAGTGGAATATATTGGTAAACGAAAATAGTTCACTTTTATTCTTTATATACCCATATGTATTACAAAGGCATATATAGGTACACAGATACATGCACATATGCATGTATATATGACGATATCCATTGAAAATAGGGACAAAACAAGAAACTTGGAAGATAAAGGAAAATATCTCCCACCTTATTCTCATCAATGAAAATTCATTCTAATCGTTTCAAATAAAAGAACTACCAAAAAAGATTTTCTAACTCCTAACTTTCTAAACCTCCTACATAAGTTGTCGCATAGTTCGATCATCCCCACCTCACTAAGTCACTGTTTGCAGTCGGGTCAAGCCCCTTGGTCAAAATAGTAATTTTTTTAGCAATGAGAAGTTAGTACGACCAGTAAACACAATAATGGCATGCATACTGTTCTGACTTTATTTTTTCTCCTTTATAAGGATCAATCTCTTATCCTTGTGATATCATGCTAGACTAGATTGTGACATAATTAAAGGTACGTTTCGTATGCGCGATAGGATAAATGAATGATTAATAGTGTGACTGATTAGTGGTTGATATGGAAGGATTTATAACATTGTGATAAATTATGTTGTGTGATTCATGGTGTGATTACTGAATGATAATGTTTGATTGATTAGTGGTTGATATAGGACTTATGGTACATTTTGGTAAATTATATTATGTGTAGTACAATAGTTATTAGTATTATAAATTAGTTAATAATAAATTTAGGACCAAATTACCCCTTGACCTATACCTCATATCCCTTTCTCCGGTCCACCGGAATCACACAGATTCAGCATAGAAAGCCCAGAACTCCTTTAAAAACTAGCATCTTTTGGGTTGGTCCTCCAATAATTTCAGATAGATTTCTTCTGCCAGCACAAAGATTGGAACCCACATCTGGTGCCGGAGACTGAGGGGTTGAAGGTGTTTGGCGAGGAAATGACCACGTCTCTAATTACAAATCTGGTGAAAGCTTAAAGGGGAAGAAAGTTTTTGTTCTGGGGTGTGGAAGTTCGGGTATGGAAATTTTGCTTGATCTTTGTAAACATGACGCAAAGCCTTCTACTGTTGTTCGAAGCTCGGTAAGTACATAGATCGATTAAACTTGCAGAAATTCATGAATCTTGAGTGATATACTTTTATATTTGTTTTGTCATGATTCTTCAATTCTGATCAATTCAGCCATCAGAATTCGAGATGTATTTTTTTCCATTTCATATTCGAAGCCTCGATTTAATAGCCATTTATCTTCCATTTTGTTTCAGCGGATGACGGAAGGAGATTTAAGTTATTAAGAAAAATTTTAATTGGACATTTAAGTAATTATGACCAATCCCTTTTTACCGTTCAGTTCTTTCCACAATTCAGGGGGTTGAACTTGGGACCTGTAATCAAGTTTGAACAGTAGATTCGGACAAAGATTATCAATCCCCTCACCCCAAAAACAAGTTAATCATAGGCTTTAAAATAATCGACTTATCACCCATACCAAACTGGGCCTAAATTGTTTCATTGCCATAATACAATCTCAAGGGATAATCAATAGTTTTTTCAGCTCTTAGTTTCAACCAAAGAACTTCAGAGGCTCTTTGGGTCACAGCCCTAAATTCATCCACTGCCACTACTTCTAACAACTCCATGTTTCCTACTCCTCTAGCTCACCAAATTTTCCAAAGGTAAAATATACTGGACTAAATATTTATTGGCCTCACCAAACACTCCAACAAAATCTTAATGGGAAAATTACATCAGCACCATAGTTATCAGCATGCGAGGCACAACAATCGCTTTAGTGTCCAGGGTTTAAACCTCAAAGTGCAGGGCACGCTTCATGGAAATTTGATAGATAAAAATTAAAATAAACAAAATATTCCACAATCCGGTTCGGAATTTTGAGAAACTGAAATTTCAGCTAAACCAAATATTCGGTTCGGTTTGGAGCAATGATCATCCCTTAGACCTCTACATAATGTTGTGCATATTGTACATTCAAATACAAAGAAATTGCTGCAAGGTCTGATGTTAGCATATTTTGTTAAAAAATGAAGTAGTTTCAAAATCTGACACTCCTGAATTGTGGCTTCAAAAGCAGATCGCTCTTTGCCACACTTTTTAACTATTAATGGTTCAGTGCAACAAAAAAATATTTCTCCTTTTAAACATTTGATTGCAAGAACAAGTGAATCATAAACAACTCGAGTTTATGGCACATCCACTTTTTCAAACACTCAACTAGAGCATTCTCTAAATATTCTTACAGTTTGCTGATACAATTGGAGCAGGTTGAAGATTCACAAAAACCTGCCGAAACCTGGTTATACACCCGATAGCACATGTAATATCACTGATCACAAAGATTCATGATCCAATTTCCCACAAACTTGTATATATAGAAAATGAAATTCTAAGGTCATTTCAAAAGACACAACTAAATAAATAATACCCCAAAACAGGAAACATCTTGAACCATATTTTTAGTTGGATCTTCATCTTTGTGGAGCACCTCACTCCAGTTGATGATCGAAAGGAAAAAACATCATCCACCCTTATCCTTGTCGATTTTAGTGCCATAATTGTTAAAAAAACTATCTCAACGACAAAAGCGACTTTAGGAAATAGTAGCAGTTTGTGTCTAAAATTTCAATGTAATCTCATCAGAGTTCTATTATTCGTATGTTTCAGCCTGATTTCAAATTACAGAGTCAAAAAATATTGCAATAATGATAACATTTAATTGTTTCATGTTGAGTTCAGATCCATCCATAACGATTTTGAGAGACAGGGACTGTAATGGATTATAATCCTCTGAAGAAGTGAATAAAGTTCTTTTATTCTTCTTAAGGCAAAAAGTGTTTACAGCTCTAATTTAAAGGCAGAATACATAACCAAGAAAAAGGAAAGATTACCAAACAAATCTGCTAAAAAAGGAAAAAGCTAATCTATGCATATAACAAATCAGTTACCATATTATTAAGATTTGATAGGAAACTAATTTGTTAATGAAATATTCTCAATGATAAGTTAATTTGATTGATTGTCACAAAACATCTTCTCTTTTATGAAATGACGGTCAATTTCAACATGCTTCGTCCTGTCATGATGCACGGGGTTCTTTGCAAGGCTGATAGTTGACTGATTGTCACAAAACATCATCATTGGCTCTTCGATAGGCATTTTCAGTTCACACATAAGTCTTTGTAGCCACATCCCTTCGCATATACCGAGTGTTAATGCCCGAAATTCAGCTTCAGCACTACTTCTTGCTACGACAGGTTGTTTCCTGCTGCGCCAAGTATCTAAATTTCCCCAAACATAGGCACAATAGCCGGAGGTTGACCTTCTATCTACTGCTGATCCTGCCTAATCAGCATCGCTGTATAATTTAATCCCCTTGTTAGCTGATTTGCCAAGGTGTAAGCCTTTTCCAGGTGTTAGCTCTAAGTATCTAAGGATTCTGCGAACTGCCTCCATGTGCTCTTCAGTTGGATTACTCAGAAACTGGTATTTTTCTGCGACCACACTTGAGGAAATTTGTACTGGTACTTTTCGATGATATTCTAATTGTCAGCAGAAACTTGAAGGACCATGCTAAACATCTCCAGATAGTTTTAGAGATTCTGCGAGACAATCAGCTGTTTGTTAATGAGAAGAAATGCTATTTTGGATTAAAGGAGATCGAGTATCTCGGCCATGTAATTTCTGGGGAGGGTGTGGCAGTCGACAAGAAGAAGGTGGACAGTGTGGAGGCGTGGCCTACCCCAAGTAACATCAGGGGCTGCGGGGATTCCTGGGCTTGTCAGGCTATTACACAAAATTCATTCGTGATTATGGCAAAATGCCAAACCTCTCACAGAATTATTAAAAAAGGGCTGCTTTGGTTGGAGTTCGAAGGCGAAGAGGGCATTCGAAGAGCTCAAACGAAGACTCACCACAGCTCCAGTGCTGAAGCTTCCCAATTTTGATGAGGAATTTGAAGTGGAATGTGACGCCTCCGGGGGGGGCATCGGGGCTGTCATGGCCCAAGGGGGTCGTCCCATAGCTTTCTACAATAAGGCTCTCGCAGATAGGGTGCTCAATAAGTCCACTATGAGAAAGAACTGATGGCGTTGGTACTGGCAGTTCGACATTGGAGACCCTATTTGTTAGGCCGCAAATTTGTGGTCTTAACAGATCACAAGGCCCTTAAGGAGTTATTGCACCAACGCATAACGACCCCCGACCAGTAGCAATGGCTATCCAAGCTCATGGGATATGAATTTCAGATCAAGTACAAAGGCGGGGCTCTCAATGGTGCAGCTGATGCATTATCCAGATGTGTAGACACTGATCTGAATAACATTTCCATACCTCAATGGGACAGCTTAGAAGAGATTAAAGAAGCAGTAAGGTTGGACCCTGGATTGCAAGAGATCGTTTCTAAACTAAAAAAAGGGGAACTGCCAGATTCCCCATACACTTTATCACATGGGACTCTGTTGTACAAGGGTAGACTAGTGATACCGTCACAATCGAAGTGGACTGATAAAATCATGCAGGAATGTCACAACTCAGCAGAAGGTGGGCATGCGGGTGCCTTTCGCACTTTAAGACGCATCACTAACAGCTTCTTTTGGAGGGGAATGAAAAGGACAGTGTACCGATTCGTCGTTGAATGCCTACTTTGCCAACGACATAAGTATCAAGCCATGAAACTTGCGGGGTTAGTACAACCGTTGGCAATCCCTGAGCAGATTTGGGAAGACATTTCCATGGAATTCATCTCTGGATTACCAAAATCACGTGGGTTTGAGGTGTTGTTTGTAGTAGTGGATCGGCTATCCAAGTACGGCCATTTCATCCTATTGAAACACCCCTACACGGCCCAGAGTGTAGCAAATAAATTTGTCAAGGAGATAGTGCGCCTCCATGGAGTCCCAAGATCGATACTTAGTGACAGGGATTCCATCTTCATGAGTGCTTTCCGGAAGGAAATTTTTGATTGCAGGGTAGTAAACTCGCTATGAGTTCAGTGTACCATCCAGAATCCGACTGACAGACTGAGGTTCTAAACTATTGCATAGAAACTTATTCTGCGTTGTTGTGCATTGGAGCATCCTCGAGCTTGGAGCACTTGGGTTCACTGGGTTGAGTACTGGTACAATTTGGCGTATCAAACAGCAGCAGGAGTGACACCTTTCGAAGCAGTGTATGGGCGTAAACCACCAGTGATCATCAGATTTCTACCAGCAGAATCAAAGGTAGCGGCGGTAGCCCGGGAGTTACTCGACAGAGACGAGGTTCTAAGACAACTCAAGTATAACTTGGGGCAAGCGCAACAACGCATGGTTAAATATGCCAATGTACACCGGCGTGATGTTGCATTTGATGTGGGAGACTGGGTGTTCCTCAAGCTGAGACCCCATAGGCAACAATCAGTATATTCAAGGATTTTTCAGAAACTGGCTCCAAAGTATTATGGTCCATTTGTGGTTGTTCAGAAAGTGGGGGAGGTTGCCTATAAGCTAGAATTACCAAAGGGCTCACGCATAAATCCGGTGTTTCACGTATCTCAACTTAAGAAGGCGGTGGGAAAGAACACGCAGGCACAAGACTTACCATTTGGACTAGAACAGGACTTGACGTTCAACTATGAACCTCTCAGAGTGATCGCCCGCAGGCTTAAGAAGCAAGCAGGGATAATGGAACCACAGGTCCTCGAGCAATGGAAGGGCAAGCCAATTGAATAAGCCACATGGGAGGATGCTGCTGATTTTCAGTCACAGTTCCCGCAATCCAGCCTTGAGGACAAGGCTGCTTTGAATGAGGAGGGTATTGATAGAAATAGGCCCAAACCCATAGTAACACAGGTATACAGTAGAAGGCCCAAGGCCCAGAGAAGAGAATAGAAACAGAATAAATAAGCGAGAAGGCGGGAGAGGGAAGGATATCGAATTAGTTACTTCTGATCTGTTCATCTAGCTTAGCTAGAGGTTACAGGGGAAACCCTGGGTAGTTAACTAACCTTCTTGTATCACAATTGCTGGTTCATTGGAATATACAATTCAAATCTTACCAATTGTGTCGTGTGTCTGTTCATGTTGTGATTAAGATCACATCACCAATCTAAATTAGCAGCCACGGATAAAAAGACTCTAACAGTATTAAGCTTGGCCACCGGGGCAAAAGTCTCTTCATAATCAGTTCCATAGGATTGTGTGAACCCTTTCGCAACAAGACGGGCTTTAAATAGATCAACACTCCCACTTTCCCTTCCATGTCCCATTTTTCTCCGGTGCTCGAATTTCATCCTCTACCGCAGCTTTCCACTTTTGTATTGTGATAGCCTTTTGTATGGATTTTGGAATTTGTTCTTCATCCAAATTGGCCACAAAAGTCTTGTATTTGTTAGATAACCCCTGATATGACACAAAATTATAAATAGGATGCTTTGTGCACTCTCGAGTAGCCTTCCTCAATGCAATAGGTAAATCATTATCCTTATCAGACTCAGAGATGGACTTACCAGGTGAATCTTTTGATCCGACCTCCGGTTCTGATTCTTGGTTTTGCCCAAGTGATGCTCGATGCTCTATCTTCTCATGGTTCATGTTTCTTCCAGAGTAGGTGATAATTTCGTCATTGGGATTAGGTTGGGTACTGTTATCAAGGTTGTTAGCAGGTAGGATGGTAGTAGGCGAATATGCGGGAAGGTTGTGCAGGTCGGCTTGTGAAGCAGACATTATGGGTTCATCATAATCAGATGCATCTTCCAAGGTGTGTGAGATAAGGGGACATCTAAGACACTGGTCTCGCCACTGATATCCCAAAACTGATGTTCCTGTGTGAAATTATGATCCTCCAGAATGTCAGATTTGGGATAATATGGTCGTTTTTCAAAGAAATTAAGAGGAAGAGATGATGAGATGAGTATTAGGATAATCTTTGAGCAAGACTTGACAAGGGGTCTGGAATTTTAATGATCGAGAAGGCATTCTGTTGATAAGGTATGTTGCATTGAGGATGGCTTCTCCCCAGAAACGTTTTGGTATATGTGTAGAAAACATGAGAGAACGAGCCACTTCAAAAGGTTTCGATTTTTTCTCTCGGCCACACCATTCTGCTGGGGTGTATCGACACATGAGCTTATGTGAACAATACCTTGATTTGTGAGATAATTACTTAAAGATGGATGCAAAAAATTCTCTGCCATCATCTGTTTTCAAAATTTGGATTTTAGTGTGGAATTGGCTTTGAATCATAGTATGAAATTTCTGAAATATCGGACCTACCTCAGATTTTTCTTTCATTAAGAACACCCATGTAACCTAGTGCGATCATCTGTGAAGGTTATGAACCACCGGTATCCAGTCATATTTTTTATCTTAGAAGGGTCTCCACACATCACTGTGTATTAATGCAAATGGTTAGGATTCTTTGTAAGGTAGGGTAGGATAAGGATTTCGAACATGCTTAGCAAATTGACAAATCTCACACTGGAATTCACTTGGATTCTTAATGTTGAAGAGAGATGGAAAAATTTTCTTGAGATACACGAATTTGGGATGTCCTAACCTAAAGTGCCATGACATAATATCATTCTCCCCTTTTGTAGGAAGAAATGTTGATACAGACATTAGACAATGAGAGTGAACTTTCTCTTGAGTGGAATTGTCGGCCTCAAGTAGATAGAGCCCCGAGCGTACTTTAGCATTGCCAATCATCTTCCCCGAATCCAAGACCTGAAATTCACAAGATTTTGAGGAAAACTTAGCAATGGAATTGTGGTCCAGTGTCGTCTAACAGATAGTAAATTATAATTCAATCTTGGCACCAAAAGAACAGAGTTAAGGGTCAAACCCTTAGAGATTCTCACTGACCAGTTCCAATCACTTTGGAAAACGATCCATCTGCAATACTGACTGGTAGGTTCTCATGGCATGGGCTGAAATTGGTGAGAATATCTCTGTCTCCAGTCATGTGATCTGAGGCTCCCGAGTCTACAATCCAGGAGTGCAGCTTATTTTGTTTAACAGTTAAAGCATTCAAAGAATTACCTTTTTGTGCTAAAGATCCAGACCCAATATTCTGGACAGAACTGGCTGGATGAGATTGTAGGATCATTTGCTTCAAAATTTCAAGCTGCTCTTTGCTAAATGGGGTAGTCTCGGTGGGTGCTGAATATTCTCCCTTTACCGACAGTATTCCTCCGATTCTGTGGGCGAGGAGGTTTCCAATTCGCTAGCTTCCCATGATTTCTCCAGCAATTTTCTATTGTGTGGTTTGGTTTCTCGCAAACCTCACAATATACACTCCTTGTTTTGTCGGTTGTCTTGGTTGTAGTTTTTAGGGGCACGAACAGCCAAGGCCGAATTTTCGATATGGGAGTCACTAGTTGGAGTCCCCAGCATCACTTTCTTTCTGCTTTCCTCTCTCCGGACCTCTTGAAAAGCTTCTCGCAGGCTAATTTGTTGTTTCATTCCTTGAATCCTTCCACGAACTTCATCAAGATTTTTGTTCAGCCCAAAAAAAAATTTGTAGACTCGTTTCTTTTCAACAATCTGCCGGTATTTGTTGCCATCATCGGGGCAGTTCCAAGAGTGATCTTCATACATATCAACCTGCTGCCAATAGCGAGTGAAAGTATTAAAGTACTGTGTCACAGTTAAATCACCTTGGCGTAAATCATGAAGGATACTCTCTACCTCAAATAATTCTGATATCTCTTTATTTCAGTAGGCTTCTTTAGCAGCATCCCAGATTTCTTTGGCTGTTCCATATAGGAGAAAGTTTCTCCTATTTCGTTGGTCATGGAATTAATTAGCCATGACATAACCATGCTATTTTCTGATTTCCAAATCTTGAACTTCGAGTTATCGTCCTTTGGACGAGCCAATGCCCCAGATAAGTAGTCATCCTTCCCTTTACCACACACAAACATCATCACTGACTGCGCATATAGTTGTTTCCGTTCAGTTTGTGGCCAGTAATGAGAATTTGACCACTATCTTGTGTCCCACTTGAGTTGGGTACAGTGGAGTCAAGAGGGTAGGTGACCTCAGAGTTTGATGAAGAACCCGCCATTCCAAATTTCACCATAGGAACGACCGGAATTCTGAACTTATCTCTGAGATTTTTAACCACGCTCTGATACCATGAAGAAGTGAATAAAGTTCTTTTATTCTTCTTACGGCAAAAGGTTTTTACAGCTCTAATTTAAAGGCAGAATACACAACCAAGAAAAGGGAAAGTTTACCAAACAAATCTGCTAAAAAAGGAAAAACCTAATCTATGCATATAACAAATCAGTTTCGATATTATTAAGATTTGATAGGAAACTGATTTGTTAATGAAATATTCTCAATCTCCCACATCCTCCAATAATCAAATCAATTAAAATCTAATATCAAATCATTTCTTCACATGCCAATCTTTCAACAACAAATAAACTTGGAGAATCATGGCACAAAATTTTTCTAGGTCAACTTCAAAAGGAGCCTTCATTAAGAATTTCAATAGAACATTACAATAGTTCCGGAAACAAACCTACCTTTAAATTCCTGACTTGATGTGGGCATCCAGCAGGTATGAAAACTGCATCGCCTAATTTTTGAACAAATGTCCATGGTTCGATTCCTAAGTAGCATACGTTTTTTTAGAAAGAATAACGCAAAACACTATTTTTTGCTGGTCCTAATATTGAATGCATTAAACAGAGATAACTAACCATATTCCTCCTTAAGTCTTTGTTTATGCTCCTTTGTCAAGTAAACAGTTTGATCATGGATGGGATGCACAACCTATAATGTGAGATATTGTAAATATATATTAAAATATCACAGACGCAAGCAAGTTAGAGGGAATAAATTTCTACCCAGAGAACAACAAATATATTACTACCAAATTCAGAAAATGTAGAAAACAAAGCAAATGGTAAACAATTTGATCATGGATGGGATGGGGCACATTGTAAATAGATATTATCACAGGTGAAAGAAGGATTGAGGAAAATTATGTCTTATGCCCAGAGAAACAACAAAAACATTAGTCGCACATTTCAGAAAATTTAGAAGACAAAGTAAATCAAATTCGATCACTGAACCTTCTCAGTGGCTTCTAAATTGTATGGTTGTAAAGACTTGTGAATTATGGTTCTTTCTCTTTGCTTTATAGAATTTGACTGAAAAACATGTTCCAGAACCTTTAGACCAATTCCAAATTAGTCATTACCCGAGGCAATGGATTGCAATAGAAGTGCCTGAACTCCTTGTAATGCCGCTTCACATATTCCTCCAGTTTCGGTACATCTTGCCTCCTAAAAATATCCCAGAGAGCACCCTCGTTGTCTCCAAAACATTCTGATACATTTCCTGAAACTGAAGCACCATCATGATCATGTTCTCTAGATTCTTTCTTCTGGTAATTTTCATCACTATCAGAAGATTCTGACAGCTCATGCTGATCATCTTCAAATACCTCAGCATTGTTGTTTTTCATCATTTCCTCTGTGATGTAAGATTTTCCACCAGATTCATTGATAGAGAAAGCCTCAGTGATATTGTCTTGCCTCTCTGAGGTATCAGCTCCATCCTGTCCTACATTAAGACATATCGGGTCCCCTACATCACTATCTCTCTGTTCTTCCATATTAATTTCAGTGCAGACCTCCTTTTTTTTAATATTCTGATTGTTTACCATTGCTAGAACAGAAGCTGCCGATTCACCTTCATTCTTTGAAGTAGACCCCTCAAAGACCTGTGATGATGTCTTTTCACTCATCCTGGATGCTCCACTGTCACTGAGTTGCTGATTTTCAAATATTGCATTTAATGTCTGACCCTCTCCATACAACTCTCTTTTATCCTGGGCAGCTTGCTTCTTTTGCAGTTTTTTTATTTTCTTCAGATTCTTGGGTTTAATGGCGACCGACTTGCAATGGGTCAACACATTCACCTACAAGTGACAATAAAAAAGAACTCAAACAAGTGTAAGACTATACAATTTGACAGCAAAGCTTGGCATACGACCAATAATGAGCACATGCATATACCATGCTTATATCATAGATAGAAATAGAATCGCAAATTCAAAGGATAGAGCATACAGCATCAGACATGTCACAGTGCAGTTTCGTGACAGAATCACCACGTCCAAATTCTGGAGCAAATCCATAAGCAATATACGTCTTTGGCCCCAAATCCGGCTTCAGACATCTCTTAGGAAGTTTGACAGCAAGATTCAAGTAACCGCTTCGAGGATGTGTGTATTCCTTGAAAGGCAAGCAGCTGAGAAACTCCGCACCATGGCGAGGTAACCGCTCCTCAAACAAGTTAGATGGAGGCCAATCTTTCAATTTAAAGATCTCAGGCCAACCTTTATGACCAGATCGACCCTCTGAATACCCTTTGAAAAATTGATGTACATTTATATCAACCTACAAAACATCATGAAATAATGTTTTATCCATCACACTCCGAAAGAACTAACGAAAGCATGCCTATGTATAAGATGTTAACCAAGTTGGGTTGAAAAAGCTACTTAATGAATAACCTACAATTGAGCACATCGATCAAGTTAAAATATCTGTATAGAAAAGAACTTCAAAGCATGCTGCTTTCAAATAATCAAATTTTAAAAACGTTTTAGAGTTCAATAGATTGAACTAAAAAAAATGACAACTATCATCTAAAACCATTCAAATGTAAAGTAAATAACTCAGGAGCCCACAGTCAAAGAAGAAACACTAACAAATAACCCAAAGATGAACCAAACAAACAAGTAAAGTTCACATCCATACATCAGATAATACAATACATCAGATTTTAGCTGCTTGAGATAATAATAAAGGAAGCTACCTCACACCAGTCCAAGCAACTAATTGCAGAAACGTCAAGTAACTGTTCATGTTTAACATTTGTTATCTGTCGAAAGGCTCGCCACATAACCATAGGCTCCCAGCTCAAACCACATGTAGTTTCAAGCACATCACTGACAATAACTGGCTCACCTTTAGACCAGTGCGATTGAAAATGCATCAAGTCAGTATGATGAAGGTTTTTGGCTGTTGGATTGTATAAAAAATTATCCACCGAGTGCTTTCGAGCTGCGGCTTCACGCAATTTGTTCCTGCCAGTATTTTCACCAATCAAGTTAGAGCATGAGCACTCGTGCTCAAAAGTTTGGGACGTTTTCCCAAGATCTTGTGTTTGGGCTATTTCTTCGGCTTTCAGCAACAACTCAGAGATACTATTATTAGGAAATATGCGCTTCAGTTCAAGGATCCCTTCACCGCACCCACCCATCTCCTGCGGTGGGCAAGGGATGACACCTGTTTCCATACATGTCCATTCATGTTTCAGCTTCTTAGCATCACTGGTAATTGTATCAGCTAATTCACCACAAGTTCTATTGTTTACTGAAAAAGTACGATTTAAATCAACAGGATCCGCCTTATCTGCGGATAAACCATCAAGCATATAATCAAGTTCCTGAATAGTATAATGCATGACTACTTCCTTATCACCTCCCCGTAGAAATCCACCCCGAAGCTCCCGGCAACAAGTAAGGCACAGGTCATATGAGCATCGTGGGCAGCTTCGGTGAAAATCAACAATAGATGTCTTGCAGTTGTCACTGCGTGCATTCAAAGAAAATTAAATATTTTGCAAAATTGAATGGTGTGGAAGAAAGAGAGTACATCCCATATATACCAGTAAATTCGCTCATTACTCTTACAATCCGATTTTCGAGGTTCGATTTCTGAAGCCGGTAACCCTGCTCAAACAAACTATCGTGAGTCAAATAAGCTGAACTTGTAATTAAACCACAAGGTACTAGCTAGTTTCATGATATGAATGATGACTGATGACATGCTAACCCGAAGGGAGAAAGGAGCCATCTAATAAATCCTCATTAAATAACTTATTCCAGAAAATACCTTGTATCTTGGCCTCCACTTCCTTCTCAGTTGCCTGTTCTGCGTGAAATTGTTTCAAGAAGGGCAGAAGGATTCGCAGAATATATTTAGCATACAGCATCATCTCCTCATCATCATATTTCAATTCCAAATCGTTCAATTTCTGAAATAACAGAAACATTATACATTTAAATGAAAAAATTGGAAGAAACATGGGAAATATAATCACAAAACATGTGTAAAGGCCAACCCTAATTGACCCATCCAGTCGCATGCAACTCTTGCAATTGCAGTTCTTACAACAAACAGGGCAAGCTTTAGCAAAATCCTCTTCCGACATCCGAGGGTACCTGTAAACATGAAAGATTGAAATGTTCCCACAATATGAAAGATTAACAGGAGGAGAAAAGCATGGGATTGGGTCAATCAGAGTGACTCCTGCAGTTAGAGGGGTCAAAAGACACCCATAGGTAGGAGTCATGGATAATGACAAATTAAATATATGTGGACATGCATGCAACAAGAAAATAAGCACAAGCCCATTGATTAGAGACCAGTTAGACAGTTTGAAACAGCTTAAGTTCAACTCTTCCAGTTGAATGGTGTAATTGTTATGCTTTGAATCCATGCCTCGTGCATGAGTAGATTTCGTAGTTGAACAACTTGAACGGTTAATAAATGCTCTAATTTACTCAATATTTCACAACAAAGTAATATTTGAACAGATAGATGTGTGTCATCCAAAAGAGAAACTATAACAGGTAAGATGTGATGGTTGTCATCTCCAGCAGAAACTAAAATAGTAAGATTTACATACCACCGAGTCATGCAGGGAACGCAATATCGCTTTGTTTTACATTGAGTACAACGTACAACCCTCCCTTTATCATTCCTCTGGCACTGGTGACACATGGTAGACTCTATCTCATTCCCCTGCAAAATGAAAGGGAAAGCCAAAATCGAATGCATGTGATCTGGCAAGCTGGGAAGAAAACAGAAAATAGACGAAAGGATTACAGGTAGCTAGTAATTAATTTCAAGGAATATGTATTAATTTACATTTTCATCAAACTTCTTCAAAGCCTTGCGCTTTAGTGCACCATTGGTTTTACCATTCTTGGATCGAAGAGAGAAATGTCCTTGCTCACTATTTTCCCCTCCCTCAACATCTTTCTCTCCTCGTTCCTCCTCCTCTCCATGTCTCAATGGCTTTCTCCCCCGACCTCTGGCAAGGCTACCCTTTTTCTCAATCTTTTCATCTACCACGGCCTCATCATGAGCCTCATCATTTAACTTCTTTCTCTTCCGGCCCCGTTTTTTCTTCCCCTCAGCTTTATCAACTTTCACAGTATCACTATCACTGTGCTCACTTTTCACACACTTTCTCTTTCCCACACGACCACCCCTCTTTTTCTTACGGTTCTTCCTCTCCGCTTCTGAATCATACAAGTCCTCATTCCGAACTGCTTTCTCTATTTTCTCCTTGGCCAGGAGACGAGATTTCCTCGGTTCTCTCGAGCTAAAAGCACCCCAATCCACAAAAGCAGCCCCATCTACTTTCCACTCCTCCTTTCCACTCAAATTCCCATTTCCGTCTTCTTTCCGTCTCCTACCTCTCCTCTTATTGGCAGTTTTTCTCTTATCCACCGGGTCATCAATGTCCATTCCATCTCTCCGGCCAAGTGTCGCTTCTTCCTCTTCACCCTTGTCTATCTTTTCCACCCTCCCATCTTCCAGCTCTTTTTGGAGAACGCCGACGTTTTCCTCCTTCACCAAGCATCGACTTTCCTCCCTTGCATCTTCCAAGTGTTCCCGCAAATTATCTTCGAGGGCAACCATTTTCTCCTCCACTAGACACGGTCCTGCGTCTTCCAACACTTTGTGCAAAGTCTCCATCTTTTCCTCCTCCGGTGAACACGGACCTCCGGAGAAATTCAAATCCATCGCACAATATAAACCCCTTCCTTCTTCTCAATAAAAGAATAGTGATTGCTTCAGGGGTATTATTATCTGTACAAAAAACGGTTTCAGATCTCCTCGAACGACGTCGTTGGGTGGAATCCCCAATTTGGAGCTTATCGAAAACCACTACTCCATTTACAGGGGAAAGAGAAATCCCGCCCCTTGTTTGCTGGGATCGTTTGAAAAAACGAGCTTCAAAACGCGCCAATGTAAGCCATCGAGGCTCCTCCTCCCTCTGTTTTCTTCCTCTCTGTATGTCCAATTGGGCCGGGCCGGGTTATTATGTACAGTGCAAGTTATTGCATGTCAAACCAGTCAACCCAGAAGCTACTTGCGTGGTCAGTTTACGAATTTAGATACACGCATCATCCTTTTGTCTTAGATGCATCGCTAAAATATAAAAAAGATTGGAAATTTCAACACATTCGTAGAAATGACAAATAGAAAGGGTGTAATGCTTCATCTGTGAGTTAAACTTAGACCCAATCTGCCTCTACACATTGCTATAAAGTTTTTTTTTTCCCCAAATATAGATAAAAACCTTCAAACTGCACAGATGTACCGAATCTAGGACCCACCCCACCTCACATTTGGACATGCCCACCCTACCCGGTGAATCTAGTTGATCCAATTTTCATTATATAATAACTATATTCTTTCGTAAAAAAAACATAATTGTTTTTTAGTTATATATATGTATACATATAGATTGGGACCCACTTAATGGGGTCTAGACCAACTTCGATGGAGCCGGATTGACGAGCTTAATTTAATGATTAATACGTGGTCATCCCTTCACTCACCCATGTGAGTTTTCAATTTTCTCATTTTCTGGGCCGAAACTTATTCGTGTAATCTTGTGAAAGTCGACGAAAATTTTAGTGACTTGATCCGAGTAAGAAGAAATTAATCCCCTAAAACACGAAGATTTTGACATCTGAGTGACAGAAACATACAAAATTTGAATGAATTACCAAACGGCATATTATGGGAAACGTCACATGAAAGAGTGTCAAGAACAAGCAGACAAGCCCAGAGATTCTAGACTTCCTAGTAAAGAAACTAAGTTGTTCCGATCCCTTGAGATATCAAGGCATGTAAAGGCCTTCCCCGACGTTGAGACCCGACAAAATCGATCAAAGAGCTTCTCTTGGGATGGAACCAGATCGAGAATAAGGGCGGTTGTTTCCGTGATAGGTTATATTTGTGTCAAGAATCCTGCACAGAGGGTGCAATTTAGTTTCATCAAAAATTTTGGATCAATCACCTGATAAGCAATCGATCTACATCAAGACATAAATATAACGGAGTAGAAAAGAAGCATATCTTCAAAACTTCCAATCTCGACAGTTCCCATCTACTGAAATCTTTGATGATCTAAAGTTTGCATGAAGCGGACAGAGTAAAAAGAATGTGTGATAACCATATTACAAGATATCAAAATAGTGGTAATATATGAGACCAGTAAAGGACAATATCCACACAACATCCTGAGATGAAGTTCAATAATTTGCACTAAATGGTTGAATAAATTTAAGTAAAACTGCTTAAATTGAAGGTTCATAAGACTATGGTGTTCCTTAATGCCCGACGACCAGAACTTTCATTTTCATTTAAGCTATGTTTAAACGTGAAAACGTTAAATGTTAAGGAGCAAGAAAACAAACCTACCTCGAATGATTTTTGGCTCCTAAGGAGACAAACAACTGAGATAAGGGTTGCAACCGAAGATCCAACCAAATACAACTTCAAAAGGATAACACGGCTGCCTTTCCGACCTGCCAAATTTTACAGTGAGTAAATATAACAGAATTATATGTCATAAATTATGAGTAAGCATCATAATAAACAATGATCTTTGAGCCTACCTATTTCTCCTACTAAGAGGGAAATAAAGCTAACAGCAGGAGACATAGAAAGTTTATCAAGATTAACCCCGTTTGGTGTAGTTTGAAATAGAACTAATATAACTAAAAACTGAATAAATGCCTGCAACATTTTTGACAACCAGAATGTAGTAAGATCCTGTTAGAAACAATAGCTAGTTATATGCAGTTGTGGTTGCATCATGTTCTAGTTGTGCCCAGTCGTGTACACATTATAACAAGTTGGTGCATTGAGTTTAACATTTCGATGAAGTACAAAACTAGGAATTAGGCATAAAAGAGAGAACCATTTTGTTGAATTATAAGATTTATACCTAATTAAAAATCGTTTTAAGTTGCAAAAGTTACTTTCTGAAATATTTGGATATGAATTGTTATTTTCAGTTTAAGGGGTGTGACAGCCATTGTCTCTCTTGGTCCACTCTACATTGATTTCTCAATAATTTACTTCTATTTTATCAACTCATAAATATGCAAGAGAAAAAGAAAGACCTATTGATAGCTAAAATATCAAGGAAAACAATTCACTAATATCCAAATATGCATGTAAGTACCTGAGTGTAGATGGCCATAGAGAGGTGAGACCTTCCTCGAGCCACCTTCTTATATCCTAGAATTGAGGAAAAAGGACATTAGACACGGACCAAAACCCTAACTAAACACCAGGGGGAAGATAAATAATAGGAGATCGTACCGGAGTCGACAACCATGCGGTAGGAAATCAGAACCGTCTGTCCCAGTTGGCCTTCCATTCACAGATTTTCTCATGCTCATTCTCTTTTGCTCCTGACAACCAAATTTTCACTTTTAAATGTTATCTTCCTTAAAATCTTCGTTTATTTTCTTACCCTTCGAGGCAAAAGAACCAAATCGGCCAACCCTTTTCTTGAAGCTGCCAAAGCTGTCAAAGCAACATGGACGTATACACAACACAAAAATGAAGTTTTGATTGAGGCCGGTGTCTTAAAATTATGTTCGCTGGTATAATATCATTTAAAGGCATACAAGAAATATTTTATTGGTAATTGCAGTTGCTGGCAGTTAAAAGTGTTGGCTTGTTTCGTGACTTGAGAAATTCAGTTCTCTAGTACAGTTCTTCACTAATGAGTCTAGTCCAATCTGATCACAAGCGAACATCTAATTATTTCCATTATCCAGATTCTAGTCTTCTGCTGGAAAGTTAAAAACGAGCTCAAGTACAATAAACTCCAGTCAAATTTTAAAAAAAAAGAAAATAAACGGTCCTCATATTTTAAATCATCACTATCTCCAAATTGCAAGTGTCCCTGAAACAGATTATCCATTTTCCAGTAAAAGGACATGGATTTCGTCAAACATCGGTTATTTGTAAACTACCTCGTCTTCTTCAGTTGGTTCTGGATTTCAGAATAGATAACGATCCAGATTGGCAAGCTTAGTCATTTTGCAATTCAGGTTGCGTTTGATAGATAGGATGTGATTGATAATGTATAATAGTTTGAAAGATAATGTTGGAAAAACAGTGTGATTATTAATATTTGAAATTTAGGTACTTCTGTTTGGTTCGATTTTAAAGGGAATGATTAAAAACTGTAGCAGTTAGTCTTTGACCAAAATACCCTTAACTTTAATAAGCATGACACTTTCAAGGGTACACTTTCAAGATGAAATCTTGGAGGTATTAGAACACAATCTTTGACAAGTCTCCTCAAGCAGCATTCTTTCCCTTCCAAATTGTCATTTTCATCGGGATGCTCATAAATATATCTTTCCAGATTTTCCTTATCCGCTGTTTCAACATCAACATTCATGCTGTTATTCTGCGAAACTTCATTCATGCCAACATTAATTTGCAACACTTCTTTCTGCAACTTCAACTTCAATTCTTCGATGATCACTTTAGTTGTGTCCAACTCCTTTAAAACACCGAGTATCTCCCTCTCCTTGGTAATCAATTCTCTTTCCGTTTGTGCACCCTGTTCCTCCACTTCGACAATGTCAACAGTCTGATCATCATTTTGTCACCGAGAATACACGTTAGACTGTGTCAACAAAGCAAAAAGTTAGTCAGCTAATGCACATTATGATTCAAAAATTTGAGTGGCAGGTCGGCTCATTCAGGCACATAGATCTCCAATGATATTATCAATGACGGTTTAGACTTTAGATGAAATAAATTAAATTCTTTTAACTTCATCTGGCAGCATTAAGAAACCAGTTAGATAATGTAACAAGAGTTTGGAAGTTCTTCAAGGTTCTTATCAATCAAGTGCTCGAAATCGTCTATAGGAGTCGAGAAGCTTTCCTAAAAGCTCAACCTTGACATGAAAAGTTGTAAATCATTACTTTCAGTTATAACTAGCAACGATCAATAATTTCAACCTCTTCTTCTTTGCAAACCAGGCAGCATGTATATCCAATATATGAGCACATAAAAGAACGAAGCACATAACTATATTCACATGAAAGAACTGAATTATCCCAAATCATGTTAACTCAAACAATCTACAAACAAAATGCAATTATATGGGTAGTTTATGAACATGTGGTTATATGAACCATTATCTCCTGAAATTAAAACCAAATGATGAAATTTTAACTTGGTCTATATTTCAGAACTCAACAATGCCGTAAAAAGACAATATAAAGATAAATGACCGAAACAATGAAATTGACACCACAACTTGCAACAACACCGACAATGTCCTTTACACAGGTTAACAAAAGCATCAACACCATCACACCATTATAGCAAAACATTGCACCGGATAACAAACATACTAAATAATGGATAAAAACTAAAACTAAACAAAGATTAACGAAAAGACACAATGCCTTTGTGCCCACCAGCTCAGATGCATTCTTAGGGGAAATGGGTCTCCAGAAGGCCATTCCTCCGAACCGGGTCGCCGCCTCTTTCACCGACTCAAACGGCGCAGACGTGTCGATTTCAGTCCTCACAGGGTCCATCTCCAGAAGCAGCTCGCGCCTGGGCTCAAGATTTCCCCAACTTTCCTTAGCCTTTGTAAGAAAAAAGAGAATCCACGAGAGCAAAGTTCATCGGCAAGCAGAAAGGAATAGGGGTAAAATTGTAACCTTTCTTCAATCAGTGGCAACGGATTAATAATAACATGTATTTCAAATGGACAACTTATCAGCCAATTTTGTACTGTGCAACTTTGTAATCACGGGCCAAAGGATTGTAGATTGTGTGCTAAAAACGAACCACACTGGATTATTTAACAATACAGGGCTAATCCGTTATACCAACGTAGCCTTAGGGTTTAACCCCCGGTTGGAGTACCAGGGTAAGATGCAAGAGGGTGGACTAGAAATTATCTAATTGGATAAATTGATGTTTAACCCAAGTTATTAAATATTTTTTCTAGTCTTACTTGCACATATGACTTATTTTAACTATAAACTTATAATATAATCAATTATATTTTAATTTATAAATTATCTTTAGTAGATATTTGCTAAGATAACATAACATCATGAGTTTTGAATTAACTCAACCAAAAAATTTGATGACGATGAAGATTATATTCAGTAAATACTCATACATATTTTAATAAGACATTTAATTATCATAAAATATGCATATGTCTAATCTGTATCAAATTGCGTCAACCCAAAAAGTAAACATTTTTACATCAAATGGTCAATATTTTCATCTATTAACTCAACCTGTTCATAATTTTACCTTTTTTTAATTCATGATTATTAAACTGGTTAAATGTTCCATTTTTATATTAATGTAAAATTTAATAATTGCTATGTTGTTTAAATTAAAAACTTAATAATATTGATGAAAATAACATTAACTATAAATCCATTGTTTTAGTTTAAAGAATTTTAGCATTGTCAACATTATTAATATTATCAATTCATTACAATCAATCGGTTGTTGCTAATTTTAAAAGTTTAGCATCATTAACATGACTATTATCATTTTATTTCATATAGTTTATTATTATCTTTGTTTTATTTTTTTAAAAAAATATTAGATTTTTTATTTAAATAATGTGCCATGATATGAAATTAAAATTTATAATAAATTAAAGAACCTGAGGTTTTTAAACCTGTGGCTCCTATTTTTTTTAATCTTTTTTCCTTCTGAAAAAGTAGTTTAGCCAGCAAACGCAGATGCACCACAATATCTTTAGAAATCTCTACTTAGATCCCATTCCTGCGAAAGCTTGATCGCTATCACTCTGCACTTCATCGTGATCGAGAAGGCATCAGGATTCATCTATGTTGGGGGAGAAAATGCAGATGGTTTTGGGGAAGACTTATGTCGGGCTGAATCAGATGTGCTTGTGATCTAACTCTGCTGCCTCCCGTATGATCTCTGGTTCCTTTGAATTTCCCATGCGGTTGGTGTAGATAATGGGGATTGTTTTTTAACGGTTTTTTACGAGAGATTCGGGAGCTGCGAGTTGTTTCATTGTATAAAAAAATGGCTGCTTTAAATTTACTTATCGTCTCACTCGTTTACTTTGATGTATTATTGGAGTGAAATTCGATCGTTTATTTGTTTGGGTATCGCATTTCCGTATTTTGCCGCTCGAAGATACTAGTATGTGTGGAAAAGGATCAATCATTAAACTTGATCCAAATCTTTTGGATCTGTGGATATTAAGAAAACGCCTATGAATATGAAACTAAGGAAATGGCCTGTCTTGAGCTGTCAATCTTCTCTTTTCTTTATTTCTGGTTGAATGTTTTCATTGTCTTGTATCTGAACTTTCTCTTATGTATTAACTCAAGAAATATTTTGGTAGTGTTTGATCCTTCTTGATGTCATTTAAGAGCATCGTTCGTGAGCTAAAGGATATGAAAGATGGGATTGGCAGCCTGTCTCGGAAAGGGATCGAAGGGAGGCTTTGGCGAAGCCGAAGTAGGTCATATGTAGCCCCTGATGTAGTAGTTCCTATCGATCCAATCCAACAAGGGCGGTGGGCAAATTTACCACCGGAATTGCTTTTGGACATTATTCGAAGGGTTGAAGAGAGCGAGACGTTATGGCCTGCGAGGACTGTAGTTGTCTTTTGTGCTTCAGTTTGTAAGTCTTGGAGAAAGATCACGAAGGAGATAGTCAAAACTCCTGAGGAATGCGGGAAGCTCACCTTTCCTATTTCATTGAAGCAGGTAGTAATTCTGAGTTTATCAAATCTTCCCCATTTTGAATGTTGTATATGTTTCTATTGAAGCAAGTTTTGTTCGTGCTAGCCCGGGCCACGAGATGCTCCAATCCAATGCTTTATCAAGAGGGATAGGTCAACTTCCACTTACTGCCTATATTTTGGTCTGACTCCGTGTAAGTTCATTTTTCTTCCCCAAAAGACTTGTTCCTCATCCTGTGTATTGTCATTTGTATTCCCTTCAATTCCTTTTGTTGAAATAATTTTGTCTCGAAGTTCCAGAAGACTAGATACATCTAATCATGTTGGATAGAATCATAGAACCTTTATGCAGCATCATTTCGTGAAGGCGATTGTACCTTAGAAGAGGTCAACATAACCGTGTGCGTGCATGATAACTTTGAACAATGTATGGAAGGATAGAAACGACTTGGCTGGCTACCGTTCATGATTGGATTTTCCTATGGTTTCGTTTGGAAGTTGCCTCTCCAATGTATATTGAGTATTGCTTCTGTTGATTTATCTTTACATTTTACGCAGACTAGATAGAGCTTTTTTTTTAATATATTCGTGTTCTTGTGTGAAGTAACCGGGGACAAAATAGCCACATTAAAAATACACTTGAGTCTGTGTAAGGGTGATCCCAAGAGTATCAGAGTGGTTGACCTTATATGACAGAAAATAAGATATTGATGGTCTTTCTTTAGCCTAGAAACAACATTTTAGAAGCACGATGTTACTTCAGCAGGTCAACTAAATATGTTAGCTATATACCACTAACTGTTGAATTTCTAATGGCAGCCGAAAACGAGAGCGATAAATTACTTTTGGCAGCCAAAAAGATCAGAAGGGCAGCAAGAACAGACTTCATAATTTCTTTGGTTGCAGATGATTTTTCTCGAGCCAGCAATACATATCTTGGAAAACTCGGGCAAGTTTTGTTACACCACTCTTGTATCATTTTGTGTTTTGTTTTTTAAATGACATACGGATATATTTCTATTATCAGGTCTAATTTTTTGGGAACCAAGTTCACTTTATATGATAGTCAACCCCCAAAAGATTCTGCAATTCAACAAACCACTCGGCTGAGTCGAAGATTTAGCTCTAGACAAGTATCTCCAAGATTACCTCCATATAACTATAGCACAGTCACCATTTCCTATGAGCTCAATGTTCTCCGAAAAAGGGGTCCTAGGAGATTGTGTTGTGTAATCCATTCAATTCCTGTCTCATCTATTCAAGAAGGTGGCACCGCTCCAACTCCAACTTCATTTCCTCAGTGCGTCGATGAAAATGCATCTCCACTGATAATGAAAGGAAGTGAGGCTAGCACGTATTTCAGCTCTCCAAATCTTTTGAGCTTGCCAGAGGCACTTGTTCTTAAGAACAAAGGCCCGAGATGGCACGAGCAATTGCAATGCTGGTGCCTGAATTTCAGAGGTCGTGTCACTGTAGCATCTGTTAAAAATTTCCAGCTCATGGCAGCTGTGGATCCCTCACTTAACATACCTGCTGCAGAACAAGAAAAGGTGATTTTACAGTTCGGAAAGATTGGAAAAGATATCTTTACTATGGATTATTGTTACCCATTGTCTGCATTTCAAGCATTTGCAATCTGCTTGAGTAGCTTCGGAGCGAAACCAGCATGCGAGTGAAGTTCAACATGGATTACATAGATAATGATCATCTGTTGCTCATTTACTTCTCAGAGTGCTTAAATTATGTCTTTATCTCTGTATGGAGGTTCAGATTTATTGGGTTGTGCAGGTTATTACTCGTCAATGTGAAAGTACCATGGGTATGAGTGTTCAGTGAGAGCGATGTTCATCTTGAAATTGTGCATTATGTGAAAACATGATGTTCATTGCTCTGCTGCATATTTTCTTTAAAGCTCGATTGTGTTGCAATCTGACCTGACTCAATTTACAAACACGGTAATCAGATCTTGACGATCTTGATTGCTAGCCATACTGAACCAATGCAAGTTGTGTGGATATAGTACACTGTACACGATTATTATCAAGTTTTAGTTTTAGTCTCACTAGTTTGAATCCTTACCTTAGATATTAAAACAGGAAATTGTTGGAGCTCTCGTCTCTATCTAGTCCCAACACGTCAGGAAAATTTCTTTTGTAGGAAGGTTGGCTAGAGATAACTAGTGAAAAAACACTAGCACTACTCAGTCCGTGATGGGAACTTTTTCATTTATTTTTCATGTATTATTCTCCTTAGGTACAATAAAATAGGAGCCATATGATAGAATGTCACGTATGTTCCGGAATGGAGACCATAACGGATGCCATGTCAGGCAGTAGAAGCAAATACATAGTTTGATTATACCTGTCCATACAATAACGCATTGTTTCAAACATTAGAAAACTTCCGGAAAAGCTTATAAAAAGTTATTGCATCTACTTCGATAGTAATTACAGTATGCTGTAGGCTATGCCTATCAAGGTTAAAACCTAGGACTCGGAGTTCAATGGCAATCATATAATAAGGGAGCTTCCGCTGAGGTATAAATTTTACAAGCAATAATGACAAAGCAATCTGCTATATAGAAAATTGTCAATGTACAGCATGGAATTAAAAAGCAATGACCATATTGGATCAAAGTCATCGATCAATTTCATCGAAGGATAGAGTAAGTGATGAACTCTGTTGAAGTGAACTGAAATGGCTGGTGTGGGATGGGATTCCTGTCAAAACGAACAATCATTTCCACCAATTGAACAGACAGCAATACATTTTCAAAGAGGGTATACAAGGGAATAGTTTGACTCACGGTCGAGGCCCGTAAACTTTGACCTGGCGCACATGAGTGTCCCTTCCGTTCAGATGATTAGACAAAACTGCTATTTGCAACATGAAAGTATTCACAAAGGTTTCCCTGCCGCATATATTTCCAAGAACCTTTTACTTTTGCAATGATCTCTGATGGGAGAGTACAACGATATATAAACACTCTTTCGCTATATACTCCCCCTTCTACGGTGGAAGAAAAGGTACTACCAATTTCTATTATAACATCAACACATAGTCGATATTTGTTCTAGTTTTCACAAGTTACAAGCTGATGCTCTATGATGGGAATATGATTCTACTAAGACTAGCTACCTGAATTGTTTGGCTTCTACTGCATGTTTAACATTTCTTTTTGAAGATTGTCATTTGTATGTATACTTCTTATTTTAACACCGTATCACATAGTTGATAAAAGGAAATTACTTCAATGATCTGCAATCCGATAAAAGAGGTAAAAGAACATCCAAGTAACTGCCATTTTTTCTTTCTGAAATGAAGACACAAATTTTGTTGATTTAGCATCTGCTCCCAAATATGTTACTCCTGGAATCATTTTCCTAACCCCAAACCAAGAAAATACATTGGGAAATCAGGATTTTGTTTTGATTCCAAGATTCATTTTTCCTACTTTATCCAGCTTCTCGGTATATATTTCAATTGACAGATCAATCACCACTCTAATCATCATCCACATGCATACAAAGACACTACATCACCATCAAACGCACAGTTGCAAAGCCAAAGAACACAGAATTGGAAAGCATCGATTTCTCACCTTGGATCACTCCCAGACAATGAAACATACACCCACCCAGTTGGCTTCACAAGTTCCACTGTTTTTATCTCCTGAACAATTATTGCAAGAATGAAACACACCAAAGTTCTCCATCATCAGTTTCTCGTAACAAAATCACCGAGTATACCAACGAATACTGATACCATTTATATACGCCAACAAAGTTGAACGAACAAAGCACACACTCTTCCAAATATTGACTCACAGTCGAATTACCTTCAAGTTGTGGAAACCGTCGCCAGCTCGAATTGAGATCTTACTAGGAGTGTAGCTCTCATCAAGCTTGAAGTCAACATAGAGAACGACCAATTGAAGTTTAACTTTCTTCTGAAATTGGATATTTACCAGATGAGGCTGGGCACCATCCGACCTAAGATCCACGTTCTTAAATCAGAATTCAAAAAAAAAAAATCTGGACATCATTTGTGGCGAGGTAGCCCATTACTGAAAGAATCAAGATTGTTTATGTTTAATTTGCTATTTTTATACAACTTTACTCCATAACATACTTAACATTGCAGTAAAAAATAAACTCAACAACACATTCAAGTTTAAGCGGGAAGGGGAAAGAGACGGTACTGCCAGTAAGTTTCGAGATTGTCGTCTCGGAGTGAGAAGACGCCATTTCCCGGCTTGCAGGAGCTGACACTCCAGGCGGCTTTCTTCGCCATCTCTTGGAGGTCTTCATCGACCACAAGTTCCTGGTTTCCTCCGGTCAGCTTGCCTTCCTCTTCGCCCTCCGACGAGTCCGCCATTTTTCTTGTGTGGCAATATAATCTCAGCTTACGCTACTTTAACTGATTCAGGTTCCAATCACAATCCCTCATTGAAGCACCGATGTACAAAGAATCTCAATCTAGGATCTCAATTTAACGATTCGTTTCGCAGAATTTCTCCGAACGCTTCAAATGTTGGCGTTTCGGAAAGAGAGTTGGAAGAACAGTGAATCGTTTCAAGTTGGGCCTCAGTGGCCCAGACAAATCAATCAAAGTCTAGACCATTACTTTTAGGACGATAAGCCCATTGAACCTTCATGTGGATCAAAATTTGATAAGCCGGCTGCAGGCATATGCAAAATTGGAAATATTATTTTTCCTATCCACCTTTCTCTCAGTCCGTGTTTTCCACCAAGTTTTCGAAGTTGGCATCTATGCACTAATTTTTATATATTTTGGCTTAAAATCCTAACTTTTAGGAGGGTTGACGTAATTTGAAATACTAATGCATCACGGGAAGCCCGGGGACGTGAGGTAGTAAGACTTAGTGTGATGTGAGATTCTCCACTCCGACTTCACGGGTTCGATTCTCGTGTGGATCATATTATCCACTGAAATATTGTGACGTTATGTGCTGGAGGTCGAACTGTTATAAAAGTCCTCTCTCTCTCATGTCGATGTCTATCGACGCATATCCCTTGATTTAAAATCTGTGTGCGTCAATAAACATCTGACCTATACAAGGAGTTAACTATTTAATAGGCTAACTTTTAAAAAAGAAACTAATGCATCACAGGTTAATAAAAATCTTTGAGTAATTCACATTAAAAAAGTTGCCCAAAACGTTTTATTCTAGATTGTGTACATTGTGAACACTTTTAAGGTAAATGTTATTCATTGTTTATGATGTTAAATAAGGTGAAAATATCCTCCCCACCTGTTGCCATGTATTAGGCAATACACCAATTTGGTCGAGTTTTTTGTAGGCTCACAGGGGCAAACTAGGCCCATAATGTTGGGTGGGCTGGAGATTGGGCTGATTTCAGGGAAGAGTAGCAGGGTGGGCTGGAGATTGGGCTGGCTTCAGGGAAGACATGGGAAGAGTAGCAGGGTGGGCTGAAAATTGTAGAAATCAGCCTGGGCTAAAACCCAGGTCAGCCCACACATAATTTCGCCCCCTGCTGCAGGATGTTTACCTAAAAAGATTATAGCAAAAAAATTGTAAAGAATAATTGTGGAATACCATGAAAATAGCTATCCAAGTGACGATGGTCCAATTCTCAGTGGCTGTAAGTGGTCACCACCTTAACAAGTGACAACAACTAGTCCTGATATCCTCTTTTTATCTTTACCTTTCGTTCGCCTATCCTTTCTTTCCATTCGAGTGGATAAAAATAAGAGATCACATACTTCATAGGAAGCCATGAACAAGCTTAACGAATTATGATTATATAAATAAGAGATCGTACACTTCATAGGAAGCCATGAACAAGCTTAACGAATTATGATTATATAAATAAGAGATAATATACTTCTTAGGAAGCCATGAACAGGGGCGGACCAATGTGAAGGCTGCCCTGGGCTGTATTCAACCTCAGTCTAAGAGTATATTGGGCTACAGCCTAAGTTGAATTTAATTGTGCATGATCAGCCCCCAGTTTCGCCCTTGCCATGAACAAGCTTAACGAATTATAAAGCATAATATTAGCTAATATATATTTATCATATCTATCATATATCATTGTCACCCTGTCTTACGAGCCATATGGTATCTAAGAAAGTTGCATCAAGCTAACATAGTTCACTTTCGGCTATTGATCAAAACATTTTGTACTATATTGTCCCATGTGAGTGAAACTTCAACTTGATGACAATAAATATGTTAATTAAATGCTTAAGTATCAGGAAATTATTTATTTGGAGCTATGATAGATGTCCAATATGTTGAGTGATTTCAATAGAAAATTAAACGACTGAGCTTTTCATAAGAACAGGGGCAACGGTGCAATTATCATTGATACATAAAATCCAGTTATACTATTATTTTCAATGAATAGATACAATGAGGTACATAAATGACTTACTAGAAGTAGATACAATGAGGTAAATATATGAGTTACAAGTAGTACAAATGGAGATTATATGTCACTTTTTAAACTCATTACTCAATACACACATAGTCTAGCAAACCATCCATGGAAAAGAATTCCTCTACTGCAACTATCTAGTCACCAATCCCCCGAGCATTCTGTTTTTCGTCGTGAGATTTTCCGCCGATTTCGAATTCCGACGTGCAAGTCAGATTAGCTTATGAATCCACAACAACCAGACCTTATGGTAGAGTGTCACAATGGGGTATCCTTGTACTAATAATGAAACCCGGTGTTGAACAGATTCGAGAACTCAGAGTCCCAACCCGATATCTGCAGAAATTGCTGCAAAAGATCAATGAGCCACTTATGAGAAGGTGAACAAGGAAGAAATGAGTCGACAGCATGGTCAGATAGAAGGACTGAGATCCAGGAAATTACTGGGATGGAAGTGGGATCAAGAAAAACTTCAGGGGCAGGCACACTAGAGGATCCTGCATCTTGAGTTGTCATTTGAGATTCATTCGGTCTTACATCAGTCCCACGATTTGGATTGTACTGGAAACACGCCGAATTGGTGGGTTCGAATTCCGTTGCTGCTGGTGTTTGTGGTGTTTTGGTAACGTATGCAGGCATCTTTTTCAATCCAAAATTTGGTCACAAAGTTAGTGCCATACGCTATTACTCAAGTCCAGGAACCGACTAACTAAAATTGTATTCTAAGTAGTAGTTTTATGTCTGAACACATCCACTCATGTATAAGTTGCAAATGGATTGATATGCCCCCATTCCCAACATTAATATCTAAGTACAACCATGTACTTTTGCCAAGGATTGCATAACTCTGGCCTAAACATCAGCATGCCACTGGATATATCACTAGTTCTAAAATCACTTTTCTCAGAAGCTCAAAGTCATTGGATATGGTGAAACTCAAGGGAGTTACCTCTTTCGTGAAGAAATCGTCGACGCTAAATTCGAGATGGGGATTTGAAACAGCAAGTTTCATTGAAAGGAACTGCCAGAATGCAACATAAACGGTAGCATCAAAACACAAGCGATTCTATGAAATGTTAATTTCAAACCAAGAAAACGAGGCAAATGGTACCTCAACTTGCTTTTGTAAAGACTGAACATAGTTGATGATTTCATCAAGGATTCCGGCCTTTCCAGTAACTTTGTTGCAACTGGGGACTAAATCTTGCAAGCACTTCATCTTCTTGCTGATTTTTTCCCGTCTCGCCTGTAAAAAACCCGCAACCAGTCGTCTTAGGAATCAAGATATCTAAAAGCATCCTGATAAATTTGACAATATCGACGTGGTCCCTGTGCTGTTCTTTTCATGGCAATTAAAGGAAAAGGAATCGTACTCTTTCTGCTAAACTGTGGCTATCGGTGGCCTGGCCACGCCGTGCCCGGACATGGATATAATCAGGCTTTGGAACCTTGGAGCCTTCCTTCGAACAAGTGTTTGTTGAGAATTCCAGCTCATTTTTGGTTGTGATTTCCGATTTCTCGTCCCCTGCTTCCTCTGCAACAAGTCCTTTGCCCTTGCCTTCGTCTTCTGGACTGAACTGAAATCAAAAGGAAAGAAAAAAAATAAAATTGAATGAGAACCCACAAACGTCCATTGTCTAGCAAGATCCTCGTTTGGTGAAGCCAAACCTCTGCTGCTTTCCTCTTCGTTACAGAACAGGAAACTGTGCCTCCGCTGTCACTGTTACATTGGCCGTCAGTTTTCGGGATGGTAACACTCTCCATGCATGAGTTGTTAGAGCTGGAAACAGCAGAAAAACAAGGCTGATTCGTAGCACTGGAAGCAGTCTTGATGGGACGCCAGCAGTTGGATGATATTTGTTGATGATGATCGAATGCTGAGTGCAGATTTACTCGAGCATGATGGCGATCTTCTTGATTTTTACTACAGTGAAGGCGTTGGAGTATGACTTTTTGTCTTTGGAATACACTAATGTCCATAATTAAACAAGGGGGAGTTTTGAGGAAATGTATTATATGAGGCAATGATGATGGAGGGTAGAAGGCTTTATAAAGATGAAAGGCGGAGAATGAGAGTAAATGGTGGTGGAAATGATGTGGTGAGGGGGCGGAAAAGGGGTGGAGAGTGGAGCCTAGTGTCCCACGCGCCACCATGTGAAATTGTCCGAGGAAGTGTTTTTGGTGATAATAAAAGACTAAAAAAAGAGAATCGCTAGAAGGAGGGCTTGAACCTCCGACCTTGTGGTTAACAGCCACACGCTCTAACCAACTGAGCTATTCCAGCTACTTGTTATGTCATACAGACTTTTTTTATTTAATTGAAACGAATCTAAATAGCGCCTCGTTATTTTAAGTTTGAGACTCTTACAACTAGAATGCACTCTACAAGTCATCGTTGAGTTTATGAGTAAATTAAAAAAAAAAAGATGATTATGTATTTTATTTAAATTCTGATTTTATCCTAATTAAATTTACGTTCTTATCTTCACATATCTTGCGTCCCAAACCTGAACCCTATATTAAAAAAATCCTTCTCACCATTGATAAAATAAGTAAAAACCTTATCTTCTATGTTTCTTTTTCTCAATTAGGTATTAGATTTAAACAATTTTTTATAGGATAAAAACGACTGCCCTTTACTCCCCATCACTGTCACAAAGGTACTGCGATCTGTGGCAACATATTATGTCTTTGTGTAACATCATTGCAATGTGGGACTCATTTTTTTATTTAATTAATTATCCACTTCCAAGTGGGAATATAAAAATCCAAAATACATACATGTGGGTGCTAGTCAACATCAAGTCAAGATACACACACCATCTGTTTGGCAAAAATACAAAAGGGATTTGCCCAATTCCACATGGTCTGTTGTCTTTGAGAGCATTTGGACATCAATGGTTTTAGGGCTACAGATTCAGGGAAGCAATCCAAACAAAAAAAGATATATTCTAGTACAGTAAACCAATATATATACAAAAAAAGATATATTCTAGTACAGTAACCTATATATATATATATATATATA